>JAPEVW010000357.1:0-117500 GCA_027921565.1 Artemia sinica
GCTCGAATCATTGGCGGATCCAAAACTTCATTGTATTAAATAAAAATATTGCAGGCGAGAGTGCAATAACTGAAATATCCAAGAAACTCATGTTGTCATTTTATTATAATGTATGCAAGGTACAGTGCCGTCCGATTGAGGGACAAGTTTCAAACGTGTATTACGGGACACTGATTCACTCATGTTAAAAGTCCAAAAACTGAAAATCTATTGAATGATTTGGAAAATGGCGAGTACATTAGCTCACGAATGGACTACACTAATTGGGACGAATCCCTCTACCCAGAGCTAGTGAAACGCCAGGCCCCAAATCAATTGTTAATGCTAAAATCTGAACGGGTAGCGATCTGATATCCAGTGGTGTGTTTCCTGGTCCGAAGGTATACTGTGTGGAAACGCACAGCAAGGATATCAAACAAGTTTGCAAGGGGGTACCTACACACTTTGTAAAAAAATAATTTCGACATGAGTGGTGTATAGAAACTGTGTGGAACGTAGTTTAGGCCAAGGGCGAAAGTCATGGCGATTCGCTCTTTACAATTTAAAACTACACAGTTAGAGTTAAAAAAACGCCATGTCTGCCATATCGGAAAAAGTCTATGTACTTGAGGATGGTGTGAAGGTACTACCACACGGTCATTATTTAATTTTCAGACCGAGTTGAATGTATAGAGTACAGAAAAACAACTCGGTCTAGAAACTTAAATTCATTTTTTAAAAAGTATAAATTGGGTGGGAGGGTTTTTTGGGTAATTGTTTTTTTTTTTTTTTTTTTTTTTTTTTTTTTTTTTTTTTTTTTTTTTTTTTTTTTTTTTTTTTTTTTTTTTTTTTTTTTTTTTTTTCTATATCATAAACAATTTTCAATGTGTGTGTGTGTGTGTGTGTTGTGCAAGGCAGATCATTTCCAGTATTTAATGCCAGCCCGGGCACGGGCCGCCCCCCGGGGGGAGGGGGATCCCAAAATTTAAAATGCTGTAAATAAAAGTGATATTATTATTTCAAGTGCTTTATTCTAATAAATGTTGTATTTTTCTATAAATAAATAAAACAAAAAAAAGTGTATTTATTTAAGTGTTTTTTTTTTTTTTCTCTGTGCCTATGTAAATGTTGTATTTTTTTTTTTTATTATAAATAAATTAAAAAAAAAGTGTATTTATTTAAATGTTTTTTTCTATGTGCCTATGTAAATGTTGTATTTTTTATTATAAATAAATTTTAAAAAAGTGTATTTCTTCATGTTTAATGTGCTTTCATGTTCAATGTAATATTTTTTAAAAGTATTGTTAGTTTTTTTTATGTATATAATAAAAGAAATATGATTCTTTATTCGTCTTCTTCTTCTTATTATTATTCTTGAAGGGAGTAGTAGCAGTAGTAGTAGTTTAATAGGGAAATTATTTAGTCATTAGACAGACTCATAGTCTACAGTTTTAGTTGTCTAGGTGAACTGTTGAGGGGAAAAATGTATCAATTAAACACAAAGTCACCATTTCCGCTCAGATCGTTTCTATGTGGACCGTCAATGTCAGGCAAAACCACACTCTTAACTAAAATAATTAAAAATTGCGATAATATGTTTGTGGAAAAGCCGAAAAAAAAAATCTACTATTGTTACAGTATTTGGCAGGAGTCATACGATAAAATAAAAGCAATTGCTGCCACCATGGGTTTGGTGCAGATACAATTCATACAGGACTTGATGTTTTCACCATTATTGAACCAAAACTCTTGACTGATCATTGACGATCTGGCTGAATCTATTGAACAATGGTCCCAGGAAAATACTAACAACTGTTCACTGTTCGCTCTCATCATGAACAGATTTCCGTTACTCTGGTTCTACACAATCTCTTTCATCAGAGCAAATGTATGCGAACACTTGCATTGAACTGCAACTACTATATCATCTACAGAGTTGTTCGTGATTCTAGCTCGCTAATAACTCTCAATAAACAAATCTATCCAGGTGCCTTCAAATTCTTGCTCTCAGCATACAAATCAGGCAACTAATAAAACCCTACGGCTACATCCTATTGGATCTAAATCAAAATACACCCGAGGATCTGCGTGTAGTCACAGATATTTTTTTGACAATGAAATTACATTATATCTCCCCGTGAACACTAAAAAAAAAGACCTATTAGTTGCTATCATGACACTGAAGAAACTACATGAAAATAGACATCTGTTTTCAGTTCTAAGCACTTCAAAACCCCCGCTTAGAAAAGCCATACTCAAACATGGTATTGACAATGATTTCATTAATCTAATATCTGAACTTTGTTTAAATTTGACCGAGGGTAATGTTCAACTGCCAGAAGTAGTTAAGCAACAGGCAAAGCAACATCGTTCCATTGTACGTACATTGGCCTCTAAAAAAGAAAGGAAAGAATTTTAAAAAGAAAAGACTTCTTCAGGCGGGCGGTAGCTTTTTCACACTTTTACTGCCAATAATTGCAGGACTTTGCAAACAGTTTTCTCTAGAGAGAGAGAATGGCAAAACCCTATAAATTGACTCCAATAGAACTCGCTCTCTCACCCGTGGAACACTTTGAGAAAACAATCTGAGTAAATTCCTTGACAATGAAAATATTGAGGATGATAAAAAAAAACTGCTTTTACTTCAAGATGCACTTCGCCGAGTGGACAAACATAAGCCCTATCGTCGTGAAGGCCACTGCTGCTATATGATCACAAAAAAGAATCATCTCCTCAGGATTCTGCTGCTGGAACACAATTAAGAAGGAGGAATTGGATTCAATTGTAATGAAAATTGGAAATCTAATGCCCCACTCATATCCTGAACAAAGTAAACGACTCCTAACCTATCTCATGGAAAGTGGTCAAGATCATATTCAAGTTGAGAACAATGGGAAAGGGATTATAATTCAGGGCAAGAGCTATAATCTACTTGATTTAATCTATGATATGGTTACAAATCGTAAAAGGACTATTAATCATTTGACACTCATCTATACAACTTTCTAAATACATTAAACTTCCCCAAAAGTCTTATTAGCAATAGACAAATTCTAAAAAAATTAAATGAACATGCATCATTGTCAACACCACCACCATTAAAATATGAACATGAAGAAGAAGATTTTAAATATATTCTGGAAAATACTAGCACACCACTGATAGCTAGACAAAAGCGATGACGTATCAAGTCAAAACGTCACCCCACACAACACACCACCAACCGCCAGTATACAAAAGGGTAGTGGACGTTACACGACGTGTTTACGTTCAAAATGGTTTGAAGTTCTGAAAGGTGTTTATGGAAATATTGGTGAAGTGGGGAGTTTAAGTTCACCCACCACTCTTTCCAAGGTCACTGGTGTTCACACTAAAAGTGTACAGACTATTTACAAAATGAATCAAGTTACACTCTGCATAGAAATCATAGACTTCGTGCTAATCAATATCGAAAAAACTAAAGCCTTTTTCCCATTGCATATAATGCAAGCAGATCTCCTGACTCTAGATGAGGTTCAACGACGTCACAATACACCGTACAAGTACATTCTTCTTGCAATCAGTGTTTTTAGTCGCTATGCATATGCAATTCCATTGCGATCAAAGAGAGGCATTGAAGTTGCTCAGGGCCATTGAAAGTATTCTCGAACAGGATTCATATAAAAAAATTCAAACGGACCGTGGTAGTGAATTTGTTAATCCCCATGTTGCAAAAGTACTAGTGAAATATAGTACCACTGCGCTATCATAGTCATAGTCCTATAAAGGCTGCATTGGCCGAACGATTGATAAGAACTATTCGAACTTTTAATTTCAAGATATTGTACATTGAAAAACACACCGGCTTTCATTCATGATTTAGATAAAATCATTGTTGATTTATAATCAAACGACCCTCATCGATCATTGTCCAACTCTACGCCAACGGAAGTTCATCATTCTGATCATGATACAATTGACACCTTTCTTAAACAGTATTCCAATGAAACGATTGTCAAGAAGAAAAATAAATTCAATGTTGGTGATACTGTTCGAATTAATAGGACAACTAATGTTTTTGAAAAGGGGAATTACTTGTGGTCCACTGAACTTAGTAAATTCCTTGACAATGAGAATCCTGAGATGATAAAAAAAACTGCTTTTTACTTATCAAGATGCACTTCGCCGATGGACAAACATAAGCCCTATCATGTGAAGGCCACTGCTGACTATGATCACAAAAAAGTTAAAAATTCTCCTCAGTGATTCTGGATCAAATTGAAAAGATAGGAAAGGAATTGGATTCAATTGTAATGAAAATTGGAAATCTAATGCCCCACTCATATCGTGATACAAAGTAAACGACTCCTAACCTTCTCATGGAAAGTGGTCAAGTTCAAGATTCAAGTTGAGAACAATGGGAAAGGATTATAATTCAGGGCAAAGAGCTCTCTAATCTACTTGATTTAATCTAGTGATATAGTTACAAATCGTAAAGGACTATTATCATTTGACACTCATCTATCAACTTTCTAAATACATTAACTTCCCCAAAAGTCTTATTAGCAATAGACAAATCGTAAAAAATATTAAATGAATTAGATGCATCATTGTCAACACCACACCACCATTAATAGGATATGAACATGAAGAAGAATTGAAGGATTATTAAAGTCAATTCTGGAAAATACAAGGACACCACCTGATTTAGCTAGACAAAAGCGAAGACGTATCAAGTCAACGTTTTCCACCACCACCAAAACCAACCGCCAGTAATACAAAGGAGTAGGATCTTAGGACATTAGTGGACGTTACACAACGTGTTTACGTTCAAAATGGTTTGAATCGTTCTGAAAGGTGTTTATGGAAATATTGGTGAAGTGGGGAGTTTAAGTTCACCCACCACTCTTTCATTAGGTCACTGGTGTTCACACTAAAAGTGTTACAAGACTATCTACAAAAATGAATCAAGTTACACTCTGCATAGAAATCATAGACTTCGTGCTAATCAATGTCGAAAAACTAAAGCCTTTTTCCCATTGCATATAATGCAAGCAGATCTCCTGACTCTAGATGAGGTTTCAACGACGTCACAATACACCGTACAAGTACATTCTTCTTGCAATCAGTGTTTTTAGTCGCTATGCATTTGCAATTCCATTGCGAACACAAAGAGAGGCGTTGAAGGTGCTCGGGCCATTAGAAAGTATTTCTCGAAAAGGATTCATATAAAAAAATTCAAACGGACCCGTGGAGTAGGAATTTGTTAATCCCCATGTTGCAAAAGTACTAGTGGAAATATAGTATACTGCTCTATCATAGTTCATAGTCCTATAAAGGCTGCATTGGCCGAATGATTGATAAGAAATGGATCGACTTTTAATTTTCAAGATATTGTACATTGAAAAACACACCGGCTTTTATTCATGATTTAGATAAAATCATGTTGATTTATAATCAACGACCCATCGATCATTGTCCAAACTATACGCCAACGGAAGTTCATCATTCTGATCATGATACAATTGGATACCTTTCTTAAAAGTAAGTATTCCAATGAAAGCTATGATTGTCAGGAAGAAAAATATTAATTCAATGTTGGTGATACTGTTCGAATTAATAGGACAACTAATGTTTTTTGAAAAGGGGAACTACTAGGGTCCACTGAACTTTTTAAAGTGGCAAAAATCCTAGACACTAAACCCATAACTTAATCGTTTGCGGGATACCAAAGATGAAGAGGATTCCCTCGGCGGCTTTTATGAACTATGAAGGACTACAAAAAGAAGTTAAAAAGAAAATAGTGAAAGATCTATCAAAGGATTGAAAAGATATTAAAGACTCGTACTCACAGGGTAAGAAGAAATCAGTTAATTGTTCGGTGGCTAGGATACAACTCTGATTTTGATTCTTGGATCGGTGTTGAAGATATTGAAAATGCCCAATGATTTCTCTTGTAACATTTATGTCCAATGTTTCCGATCCTCTCTACAACGACTTGAATACGACAAGTGATTTTTTTGGACAAAACTCCTCTCCCGCCATCAAATTTGACGGTGCGTATGAAGTGGCTCTTGTCGACTGTATTCTCAAAAATACCTATGGACATCCTGAGAAAGGATCGTGAGTATGAAATAAAAATTAGAACCCATGATTGGCCACTCATTAGCGATCAACATGATGATTGGCCACTCGTTAACGATCGAGAAAAAATTGAAAAGATCAATTCATTTGAATATCCATATGTTGTATTACCCTACGGGAGCTCACCTGTATGAATGATTTATGTCGACTATCAACAAAAGAATTTCCACTCGTAAAAAGGAGCTTTTCATTTCAACTATTCAAAGGAGGAGGGCAAGATCTACATTAGTTTAACCTATTGCCAATGAAAAGGTATTCAATGATAACCTAAAGGATGTTATTGGCTTTAAGCTCAATATAATCAACGGTAAAAGTGGCCGAAAACACTAATTTCATTTTTGCTGAATACCCACCTGCCTTCTCCACAGACACTTGTATATTTCTCTACGCTTCATTTGTGGAAACATCGAGAGTCGGTAATTCAAATGTTCCCCTCCTAAGAGTTCTTGAACGAAAAACCAATCAAGAACATATTTCACCCACTACAATATAAAGCATCTTCAGTATGTTCCCGTAAACACTTCCTATTTGGAACTCTGTCAGTTAACACTAAGAACTGAATTAGGTGATCCTCTAGCAATTTCAAAAGGCTTAGCAGTGATTACATGTCATTTTTGGACGACCCACATTGTCCGGCGCGACAGCACAATCACCCTAAAAAACTATGAACAATAGGAGAATTCCATTTGTCTGTCCCGATATCGATTGCTATGTTGGTGTGCTTTGAGTCCACGTCAAAAACTAGGCAATGGATTGGACTACTACAAGGGTCGTACTACAATGTCTGGCTACGGTCTTGGTAGCTGGTTTGCTAGGCTATTTCGTTCTGCACTAATACCATCCTGCCAGAAAATATCCTTGTACCTGCTGCATCAAATTTTGCTGCCTCCACACTACAGGACTGGGGTCGGGCAAGAATTTCAAGGAGAGTGTTAAGGAAAAATATTAGATCTTCAGCAAGAGCCGTTGGTGAGCAATTAAAAATCTCGACAAAATGGGAGGGATTGAAAAGGATGCGTGCGCGTCATTCACTCATCATCTCCACCCAGGCGGGAAGCGAAGGACATCAACAAGGACTTTGAGAATAAAACAAGGAAGACCAACAAGCAGAAGAAGAAAAAGAAAAAGATTGTTACACTCAAGAAGGATTTCTTCTCTTAAGATGACTTATCTCCCCCAAAAGGAATCATATCCATCAATTAGTTCCTCATTGAATCTATTCAATGCTGAAAATGTTGATGTCAGTGTCAAGTATGGCCTACTATGAACAATTTCACCCCCAACAACCCTCTCGGAAAAAATACACTTTCAAATATTTTCCAATGAAAGACTATTTCATTGATTTGTCATCAACATTTATTGATTTAAATGTTGCGGTGAAGAAAAAGACAGTCATAATACAACTCCAAATGCTGGCGATGGTCTCTCCTACGAGAACTGTATTCTACACAACCTATTCAAACAAATTAATGTATTTATTAAATGGTACTTTGGTGAGCACTAGCAATAATTTATCCAAACTATGCAAGCTACATACAATTTATGATGATGACACCAAAGGCATACAAGGAGTTGAGAGGGCACAATCATTGGGCTATGAATATCGATCAGGTGTTGATACTGACGGTGAGTTGACTACTGCAGTGACCCAAGAGTATCATCTGGTTGGAAAAATTAAATCATGAGATATTCAATATATCCCAATGGTACCCCCCAATGTTCAAGATTGACATAAAGTTACAGATGGCCCCATCGAATTTCATTTTGAGAAAAACACTTCCTGCAGCACCCGATGCAAATGTCATTATCACATCGGCAATTCTCCACGTCCGAAAACAACAGGTTATGAGCTCTGTTGCATTGCAGTGGAAAAGCTAAGAGCCAATGGCAACAACATTAAACTTCTTGTCCCCCATACGATCACCAATCAACGTCACATTGCCACCGGCTCTCGTAGCTATAGCGATTCATCATTTATCAATGGAGAAATCCCATCAAAATTGGCTTTGGCCTTTGTAAAGAGTGGCAGTGCTGTTGGATCCTGGACTGAATCCCCCCATGATTTTTAATTTTTTCGGTCTATCTAGCCTTGTGTGCAAAGTGAATGGTATTCCACTGTACACTCTATCTTTTGACAAAAAATCCTATAGAACTCTGTACGAGTTGACCATGCAATCCCTAGATCATGACTCTCAACTATTTGAAAATGGAATAACCGAATTCAATGTTTTCAAAAAATCATGGGGTAATTGTTTTGGACTTGTCGGGGACTCAGGATATGAGCATAGTACGAACAGGGAATGTACGTTTAGAGTGTACACTTGCCGATGCTCTGACTGAGAGTATCACGCTAATATCACTGAGTCAATTTGAAACCTATTGGGAAATCACACCCGACGGCAGTGTTCTACTAGACCTAGCACCATGAACACAAACCAAATAATCAACGTATTTAGTATGGATCCATACATGTCTCCAGTACAAGTCCTATTGCATACCTTCGGACTTCATTGAAAAAATTCCAAGTGTTAACAATACCTTAATCATTGTTAATAGCAGTCCATCGACTTTGAAGACCGGCCATTGGCTATGCATCTTTCAAACAGCGAAGAATATTGAATTTTTTGATCCTCTTGGCCTATCGTATAAATTCTACAAGCCATACATCAGCAACTTTATTGAAAGCAGTGGGAAAACCATTATTCAAAATCAACGAAGAGTACAGGATTTAACGACTAAGACATGTGGCTTTCATGCACTACTCTTTTTCATGTTCAGATGTCGTGGCTACACCTACAAGCAGTTTCTCAACATCTACGTTGACTTACCTCGATTGAACGACTTTCTAGTGGAAAATATACTTACAAGCGTATTTAATATTGATTTTAGTGCCCTACGAATAAAATGTTCTAAAATGTATGTGAAATTGTTTATTAATAAAAATTTATATACATGATAAAACGACTTTTCTACTCTTTAGATTTCATCTTCTACTAGGTATAGGTATTTGTCGACAACAACTAGCGCAGGTAGATTATCTGAATTCACAATGTACTGATCCTGATGTACTGCAATGTCAGGGTCACATTTTCTACAATAGAGTGTGATTTCACTCTTGTCATATCTCTTTGTATAGTCAATGATACTATTCTCATTCATTCTATAGAATTCACATGTTTCAATTTGCTTATTTGAAGCAATTTCACAAACAGTGTCCTCAAGTGTCGAATCACATTCCGTCACAGCCAAATAAAAATCAGTGGGCTTATAATCATAACACCCATTGTCTTCACAACGATGACGTAGAAACCATATTCTTTTGCTGTTCCAACAGTTGAATCATTGACCCGGCTCCTCCTCCCAGAACATTCTAAAACCACGACGATACCAATCTCGTAGCAATAAACTAAAATCACGGCTTAGGATTATTTCCAATCATACCGGATATGTATTCTCCCACTGATTACATTTATCATAATGGCAATTGGAGCATAGGTGGCCTCTAGGATGAGAGTCACACACCCCTTCAAGACAGGAATTACAACCTTTAATTTGTACAGCATATCCTTTATGCAATTTACACGGGTTGCATAATCTACACTTTTCATCATACTCCTCAATCATTGTGCAATTCTCACATGATGACCAGCTGCCCAGTGTTTACATACATAGGGGACATGTATGGAACATTTTTTCATGTGTTGACACTCTCACTGCCACAATGAACTGAGCTAGCAACAACAAAAATTGTCTGAGATAGAGAGAGGAGTAAATCATCCTTGAGCACCATCTTTCTCATGAAAAAAAAGTCCTAAATTTCTAAACTAATGTTTAAAAGCACATCCACAATATCATTTTGCGTGTCGTGATCAATATATCAGTAAATTGTGTAAATGCATTTGGACCACGATGTAGAAGCTTCATACAATAGTCTAATGATGGAGAATCAGTTTTCATTATATCGACAAGCATTCCCCGAGAAAATATCTTCCTTTGAATAGACAGCTCTAGAAAATCGTCATCTAGAATCAAATGTTTTTCCATAAACACTAGATTCCCAAGATTCGCTCTTTCTCAAATCTATCCATTTTTTAGAGTCCTAAACTCTCACAACCAACTTCAGACTAACCAGAATTTCTTTTTGTAGAAAATATACGCTAATCTACTATAGAAAGAAAAATACCTTTGATTTAGAAACAATTTTATTGAACATAATTACAATAATAATATTCACTGATGCATTTTGTTCTCATCAATATATTTCGATAGGACATCTAATGCTGACCGAAGTTTATTTATATGGAGAATATTCACTTTTCCAGCAAAACATAGTTGCTCCTCCTGCTTAAACTTGCTTAATGATATCACGTATCTAGCATACATACTGTCCCATTCAAGGCATAGTCTACAGCCAGCGGTTATTTCCACAGCTACATTGGGTACTCGTATATCGTTGCTGCTGCTGTCGGTTCCATCATTAATCTCCAATAATGTAAATGCACCACTCATTTTTTCTCCACTAATATCCTCTCAAATAAACTATTCTCTCTGAATTCAATTCTCTTACTAATATGAATTGTAGTGAAAACCATTTCTTTTATTCAAATCCCAACCACAAATCAAGTTATCGTATATTGAACAACCTCTGATTGGCTCATAAAAAATGCCCACGTCAAACGATACATTCATTATGCAATTCTTATCAAAAAACAAAAACCTTGCCAACTTTTAGAATGTTCACGCGTCAGTTTAATGACACAACCATGAGTTTTTCCTTGCGCAATTCAATGTACGCTTGAATGTATTCGTGAATGTGTTCGTGATTACTGTGCACACCCTTACTACTGCTATAGACTAAGCTATGTACAAGGTTGGGGGAATTAAAGATTGAACCGGAAGTTACCCCAAAAATATGATTCATAAATAAATTGTAAATTATTGCCTATAGGGGGGGGGATAGGTGGGCTATCATCTTTAAATGATAATACCTCATTTTTTTAGTGAAAGCAGGGATGCCAAAAAAGATAATTATTTTTTTCATTTAAAATGAGACAGAAGAAAATGACATCAAATTCCCTGGGAAACCATTGAAATATTTTGATAGACCCAGGGCCCCCTATTAGGACTTGTTCATTGTCTTGGGTATTTTTGCGATTATTTTGCCTTATTTGACTTTTGTGTGTGCTCCCTTTTAATTAGATTCTCTGGATCTTATGGAATGCCATGGCGAATCTATCACTCAGTTTTCCAATAATTTGAGGTATACCTGAATAATTTCGACATTTTTGTTGTTGTCTTTGTACCACTTTACTCATACCCTCAATTTTTTTTTCAAGGAACACTAAAGGGCTGTTTACGTTATTTTGCGTGTTTGTTTGAACCATATAGTGACCTAGTTAATTATTAAGTAAATTATTTTTCTAATGAAAGCTGAGACAGTATCCTATCAAGGTGGTATCCAGAGGGGGGGGGGGGTAGGGAGGTTTTACATTTAAATGATAACAGCTCGAAATTTTATTTATTGAAAGCAGGGATCCCAAAAAGTTGATTTTTTTAGTTTAAAGCAGAGACGGCATCCTATCAAGGTGGTATCCAGAGGGGGGGAGGGGGGTATTGAGCTATCATATTTAAATGATAATACCTCGATTTTTTTTTAAAGCAGGGGTGCCAATAAGTTAATTAATTTTTTTTTTATTTAAAGCAGAGACGGTATCCTATCAAGATGGTATCCAGAAGGGGGGGGGGCATAGGGAGTTATTATATTTAAGTGATAGTACCTTGATTATTTTTTATTGAAAAGCAGGGATGCCAAAAAAGTTGAAAAGTTGACAAAAAATAACCAGATTTTCGTGATTTATACTTGATACAGCACTTGCATGGTTTTATCATCCAAAGGAAAAGGGACATATGCGTCCAATCCGTTTTTTTTTTTTTCTTATTGATGAAACGGGTTTTACTTTGAAAACATTCATTCATAAGTACCAGGCAGATTCACACTAAAACGAACTGGTGTGACGAAAGCGATATCGACATCCCCACCTAACATTGCGCTCGAGTAACAATGGCGCCCTTGGTCCCAGTGCCCAAGTTACATTAAAAGGCCAGGTCATAATAAAAGCTTTCAATTGGGGAGGTTCAAGGAGGAGTCTTTGACATTCATGTGACCTCAGGGTACTAGATGTTGCAACGTTCTTACGTATCTACAGTGGTTTAGAAAATTCGATAACCCCACAAATGATTACCAAAAATATGCACAAATATAACAAATGTAACATTTGGAATATTATAACACTTTTTTCAAAGCTTTGAAGAAAAGCAAAAAAGTCTAAATACCCCTAACTATGCTTGAGAGCTATTTTAAAAAGAAACTCTTTGGAGATTTCCATGGAAATGGCCATAGCAGAAGCTTTGAGCCTGGGTGGGGATCAAAGAGGAGTCTTTGAGTATTTTGACCACAGGTGACTTATTGTTGCGACTTTCTTAAATTTGGTAATTCTTGTGAGCATTTGGAAATCAAAGCTTAAACTCAATAACTGATACTAAGTGTCCTAACATTTTGCTTGGATTATAAGTGACGAACTAGGATGAAAATTTTAACATCTTCCTGGAGCTACTTCAGTCTGCATATTATTTCATTTAATTACACTTAAAAACGGATGAGCTTTTCATTTTTTACCTAAGAAAATAGCCGGCACTTCATTTTTCTCCATAGCGAATAAACTATTAAGTGTTTTTTTTGTGTCATTGTAATTGAAGTGTTCTCATGTGAAGTGTTCATCATGTATTTTTCAATTTGATAAATTTACTCCTTTTAGATGCAGTTTATAATTTGACTGATATTAGGTATTTATCAGTTTATAATTCGGAATGAATCCCCAAAAGAAAAATGAATAATATCCAAAAGAGCAGCCAAAAGCAATAAAAAAGCAGCAGTTCAGCCTTAGCTACATGACATATATTCTATAAAGAAGCCAAAAAAAAAAACTTTTAATGCAATTTTTTTTAAATTGTTATTAAAAACCAGTTTTTTGATACAAGAAGGCTTCTTAGGAATCCAAAAGAGTAAAAAAAAACAGTCAATATCAAAGTCGCCCACTTCAACTGTTTTAAAGGTGACAAAAAAGATATAGGCAAAGGGCATTATGAAAAAATTAAGCTTCTAAGTTTCAAAGTTATATTCAAAGTTTTTACCGAGATAACTGACGAATTTTGTGATACGGTATTTGAAGTTTTTACGCAGTAATGCTCGATGAAAAAAACTACTAATTTTGATAATTATTTATGTTAAGATACATAGCTAATAGATACTTCAACTACTCGTATTATGCAAGGTTCTGAAACGCCACAGCCATTTCGTTTCTACCAGATTTCTACTTCTCTTGATGAATAACGAAGAAGACCAGTTTCCAGCCAGCAACTTGTGAATTTTTGAACTCATGAATAGGCTCGAATCTGTTGTAAACTTAAGCTGTGATTTGAGAAAGACTGATGGAAACATTAATGTTTGCGGTCAACATTGATCGCGCCCGGCGGCGCGCCGCCAACATCTTACCGGCGGCAGGCCGCCGACGTCTTACCGGCGGCGCGGCGCGCTGTTTTTGGCCCCGCCGCCGCCGTCTTCCCTCATCGGAACGGCGCCGGGGTCTACTTATAAACTGACTGGCAATGTGTTGAATGGATATTACTGGCCTCATACATTGGAAGTGGCCAGAAATAAAAGGACTGTAGGTGGTATCACAAGTTAAAATTTTAAAAGATCCTCAAACCCTTAAGTTTAATAAATGCCGAGGTATTTTATGTTGTTCCTGGATGCAGGAAGTGCATCTTGCAGTAACAGAACAAGTAAAAAATCAAGAAATATTTTCTACTAGTGTAAATAGTTTATATGTGAACAAACTTACTAGTCCTATCTACAAAGATTTATGACATTCTTCTTCTTCTTAAAATGCCAAGTTCCTGCTTCTGCAGAAAAACAAAAATTGACTATTTTAAAACAGCAATCAAAGACTAAATTTCTGATACTGGTATTTTCCCCAGAAGCTAAAACATTTCCTACAGTTTTATATAAGTACAGTTGTTATAGAACCAGTTTCTAATTTTGTATGAGTTTTTTTTTAACTTTTCGGAAAATTGTTGTCTTGTTTTAAAATATTTGGCTTTCACTCAGTCAAGTTCTGCAATGAAAATGGCCTACAGTATGTCAAAATAATCTATTTCAAAATGTGGTTTCATGTGACCCCCATGACTAGATATAGGAAAATAGAGCATAGGAAAAGAACTGAAATGCATGACCTGGTTTCAAGTTAACCCCCCCCCCCCCCCTATATGGTGACTTGACACCTTGTATTTTTTCAATTGCAGTTGACTTAAAAAAAAAAATATGTATGACGTTTTTGTACCCAAGGTTAACAAAATATTGTACAACAAATGAATCACAAAAAAAGAATAACCATATATGGTTGAAAAATGCAAAGTGGTGTCAATTCACCCTACTCTATAGTATTTGAACATTTAAATTTATTGATTTACACATCAATTTAAATATATAGAACATTTTAATATATAAGAACATTTAAATATATTGGATTATAGGTATTTGGGACAAATCAAAGACTTTAGGATATACTTAAAAGTAATGAATTTGACATTTGAATTGTGTTTTTAGCTAATTTTATAACCTTAAATCAAGGTATATGGGCAAGGTAATAAG
This sequence comes from Artemia sinica, assembly GCA_027921565.1. NCBI lineage: Eukaryota > Metazoa > Arthropoda > Branchiopoda > Anostraca > Artemiidae > Artemia > Artemia sinica. Next base: position 14,813 of record JAPEVW010000357.1, read on the forward strand.
TTTCCTTTTATGGCCCCTTCAAGGACTCAAAATGGAATCTTCCCCTTAAGCAATTAGTATACTTGGATGAAGCATAATATAAGTCATCAAGTGATGGCAAAAGGATTCAAATGATGTGTTAACTTTCCTCATAGGTAAATTAAAGAAAAGGGAAAAATTGATCCTTTTTTATCATAGAACTTCTGGTACTTATCCATTAGCCAGTACAAACTCAAGAATTTGGACATATAAAATCAGACAATAACCAGTTTATTGCTATTTGTATACAGAGACAATGAGCTTCAGGTCAGTGGAAAACTACATGCAGCTATATTTTAATAATATTTAGTTGGTATTTTGGTTAGGTTACATTTGCATGCAGCCCCACTATGCTTAACCCCAACCCCCCTAATGTGCAAATATACAGTCGTTTTGTTTTCAACCCTGTATCTGTAGATCCAAATTCTTGAGTGTGTACTGGCTAACAGATAAGTACTGAATTTCTTCTGATAAGCTGTTAATCTAGCATAATACTAGGCTAAATTGCTTTGAGTCTCAATCACTTTTAATAGTACTAGGCATTTAGGCTATATATTTTTTAGTAGGACCTGTAGGATATAATAGGACCTAGACAGTCTTTATTTGAAGTCGAAAATTTTATTTTTGGGTACAGACAACTGGCATAATACATTCACCAAAGAATGAGAAAATGTTTAAGACCATAAAAATTTGGTGAGCTTGGGGCAGTTTAAGTTACAGACCAAAGAATAAGGCAATGCCTTGATATTACTTGATGTCTTTTTTTTATGCTTTTTCCCCACAATAGTTCTTTCATTCAGAGTTTCAATTTTAAGCACTTTATGGACCCTTGAAGACAATATGTTTTTGCTTATTTTGCTATAAAAAAAGGCTTAAACTAATGGTTATAAACTACTATTTGGTTATAATTCCAATTTTTCAAGTTTTATAATTCCCAGGGATTAATTCATCATGGATCCAATTGAATAAACAATTAACAAATTTTTAGAGAATTGCTGTTTACTTTAAGCTGTTAACATCACTCTTGTTTAAACTGGTTTACCAATCAAGAACCAGAAAACACATGGGAAATATATAATTCAGGCTATATATTTGCACATGGGGGGGGGGGGGGGGGGTTAGTAAAGTATAGAGAAACTGCAGTATTTTTTAACCCTTTTATATAGCCAAAAATAGAGATAAAAGTGTTATCTTTGAAGCTCTGTAATGGACTTAAAACTGAATTTCTAAGTAAAGCAATTATTATATTCAAAAAGAGCTTAAAAAGGCATCAAGTTGTCCTTTTAAACTTTACCTATAGCATTTAGTAAGTATCATCATGTCAAATAATTTGCTTCCTACAAAAATCTGGCAAATGCCTCTGTAATTACTGAACAAACAAAGCATCAAGTTTGTTCAACTTATTTGTGGGCCAGTAATTTAAACTGTCCCCAATTTACCAAAAATTCTTTTAGAAAAAGGGGTAAATTTTTGGATTAACTCACTAATGAGGTATCTAAGAAGGAGAATTTCATTCTGAATCCAAATATACATTTGTTAATGTCAAAATGAACTTTAACCCTTCCTATGTGGAAATATATACCCTCAATTGTATATAAGCAATGAATTTTCCCTATTTTGATGAATTGTTTAATCAATTGGAAAAAAGATGATCTACAGAAGATTTAGTACATAAATGTAACCCAGAGTATATATTTGGGTAAACATGGAGCAATCCATATTTCTGACCAACAAGTAAGTGAACATGCAACTCAAAGCCTTTTTTATACTCTTTTCTGAATATAATGACTGCTTCTGGGTAAATTTTTGGCATTTCATATTATTGACTTAGGAATAAATTGAACATACCATTTGATGCCTGTTTTTACACTGTTTAAAAATATAATAATTGCTTCTATCAGAAATTTAAATTTGCCCACCCCACCCCCCTAATGTGCAAATATATACCCTGAATAGTATCCACAAAAAGAAGTTATCAAAACTAGTTAAGTTATTGAAAAGTGGTTAAAACATATAACCAGTTTATAAATAAGCTGCTCAAGAGTAGCATATTCCAAAAATACTTATTTATAACAATTCAAACCTTACTTATTAGGCAACTCAAATATAAAACGTTTCCTACCGTTTCAAGTTTTTTTAATGCCATAGACAAAAATAGCACTGAATTTGCAATTCAAAAACTTTGCTGTTGACAATTCATGGTATATTCCAATTCATGGTATATATTTTTACACATTAGGGGGGTGAGGTAGGTAAATTTGAATTTCCAATAGAAGCAATTATTATATTTGTAAAGAGCATAAAAAAAGGCATTGAGCAGTATGTTCACTTTATTTGTAAGTCAATAATATGAACTGCCAGAAATTTACCTGCTTCTGTTGCAAATTAAATTTTAACCTAACCTTTCTAACCTTACCCAAATATATAGCACATATTATATATTTTAAATGTGTTTATTGATTGTTGGTACTATCACTAGCCTATCAATACAATTTATAGGTAAACTGGTTTTTAACAAGAATGATGCTAACACAGGTATATAAGCTGTATCTAAAATAAGAAAGAAGTATCTAAAAGGTATCTAAAGGGCTTTAAAATTGAATTTGCAACAAAAGTGATAATTAATTTGGAAAGAGCATAAAAAAGGCAGTTAAAATTTTAGTCTAGCTATTTTTTGCTATCTTGGAAAGAGGTTAAGTTAGGAAAATGAAACTTTCAGGGATGGGTCTGCATTCTACAGTATGTCCTAGGAAGGTATTTTGAGGTACATGCCTCCGTTCTTTCTCTCTCTGGAGAGCAGTGACCTTTGATGACCTCTAAAAATCTATGTGTTGTGAAAGTGAAACCTAGCAAAACAGACCTTCTGCTTAAAATGAAGTACAAGAAAACTGTTTTCAGCTTCATGACTTTGAGGTTCCAAAGATCTGCAAATATATTTCCCTAATTTGGAAAAAAAACTCATTATTATGGCTTAAAAATTCTACACAAAAAACAGGAATTGCATTTTCAGAACTAAAACCAGAGAAAAGAAACTAATGGTAAAATTCTATTTAGCTACTTTTGGCTATCATGGAAAGGGGTTAAGTTATGAAAATGAAACTTTGAGGGATGGGTCTACAGGCTAAAATGTCCTGGGAAGCTATTTTGAAATACCTAACTCTACTCAGTCTCTCTCTAGAGGGTACTGAAATTTGCCTACATGACCTATTGAAATTTTGACAGAATAACATTTTACCTTAATTTTCAGTTATCAGTTTCTTTTTCTGTGGCTTTAGTTCTGAAAATGCAATTCCTGTTATTTGAATAGAATATTAAGCCATATCAATGTTTTTTCTTTTTAATTAAGGAAATGTACTTGCATATATTTAAAACCTTATAGACTGGGATTGAGCAAAGTTGTGAAGCTGAAAACAATTTTGTTGTACTTCATTTAAGAGAAGACCTAATTTGCAAGGTTTCACTTTTAAACACACAGATTTTTAAAGTTCATGACCCTCTACAAAGATAAGGAGTGGAGGTAGGTACTTTAAAATACCTTCCCAGGACAAACTTTGGTAGTTTTTTTGTTATTCATATTATTGACTTACAAAGACAGTAAAAATACCACTTGATGCCTTTTTTATGCTCTTTCCAAATATAATAATCATCTTTGTCAGAAATGAATTTTACCCCCACCCCTATATATACCAATTCAATGTATATATTTGCACATTAGGGGGGGGGGGGGTGGGGGTAAATTGTATTTCTAATGTAAATGAGAGGTAAGTTCAAACATCCCCTCATCCCCCTAATGTGCAAATATATAACCTGAAGTGGTATATATAGGGGTGGGGGTAAAATTCATTCCCAACAAAAATGATTATTATATTTGGAAAGAGCTTAAAAAAGGCATTGAGTGATATGTTTACCTTATTTTTAAGTCAATAATATGAATAACAAAACACATACCCATACACTAACCTGTACACCCATCCCTCAGAGTTTCATTTTTCTAACCTAACCCCTTTCCAAGATACCCAAAAGTAGCTGAGGTAGAATTTTATCCCTGAAAGTTTTATTTCCCAAACCTAGCCCCTTTCCAAGATATTTAAAAGGGTCCCTGATAAGGAGACATGTTAAGAAAACAATTCTTACTTTAAAATATGTATAATGATCCTAGTTAACATATTATCCAAGGGGAGACCCTTTATCATCAAGTCTTTCCTCTTTTTTTACAACTTAAAAGAAAAATTTTCTTTTTTTTTGCTGTAAAACCAATGTGTAAATCTTTTGAAATTGCTACTATAAATTGTTAGTGTTCATCCTGTATAGATAGTGTTTCATTTGAGTCATTGTTAATTCCATTTTTTTTTAATGATAGATAAAGCAGTGCAAAAATACAAATATTGCTATAAATATGTATGTACATACAGAGTATATACCCCACCCCCCTAATGTTCAAATATATAGCAAAAACTGTATTCTGAACCTAAATATAATCAAATGAACTGTAACCCAACTGCAAAATATATCTAGCCTAAATCAGGGTATATATTTGCACATCAGGGGGTGGGGGCAAAATTTATTTTGTGATGTAAATGAAGGTTATATTTAGAATCAAAATGTAATTTTGGTTGTATATTTGCACATTAGGGGGGTAGGGGTATATACTTTGTATGTATATGTTATTTATAGCAATATACCCTGAATTGGAGTATATAGGGGGGGGGCTGAAATTTATTTTCAATAGAAATGATTATTATATTCATAATCAGCATAAAAAAGGCATCAAGTGGTATATTCACTTTATATGTAAGTCAATAATATGATTTGGTAGATATTTACCTTTTAAAGTAGCTAGAATTTTACCACCTATATTTGCTCATTAAGAGGGAGGGTGTTAAACTTAATTTCTGACACAAATGAATGTTATAATTGAATTCAGGACGATATTCTGATTCTGAGGCTATATCTCTTTCCATATCTATTGCATTAGTGAGTTGATATCAGAAATTAAAAAAAAAGTGTTTTGCACAGCCTAATTTCCACAAGCATAGCATACATTAGCCTATTTCCCTTGCTAACTCTAGCAACACTAAGTTGGTTACCTGGTGTAAGGCATGTCAGACCATCTATGTTTGCAGTATCTATGTCTGCACCATTAGCTAAAAGTCTATCAATTTCCATAACATCATTTGCGGCAGCACAGCAGATAAAAAGGACACATCCATCAGAAAATTTAAATTTTTTTTAGGTTCATTTCTGGTAAGGGACTAGCCTTAAACGTTTCAGATTCTTCCCACCTCCTCAACTGTTCAGCTCTCTTAAAAAGTGAGGAATTTGCAACGATTTTCCATCGACATTTCTAAAATTTTATTAGCTTCACTTCATATTTATAGAATTAACCACAGATGATATTGATGATGATGATGTATGCATAAGATAGCTAGATGGCATTTGATTTGAACGGCTGTGAGCTGCATACAGAAAAAATTTTACAGTGCGTCTGCCTTCGACACTTTCTAGAAAACTGGAACACAGGTAGCCGTCCACATTGCCAAATTTCCGTCCCAGTTTTTTTTAGGAAAGGCCGAATGTAGACATGGCTACAGAAGGCTTAGGAAGCGTCCTTTGGTAAAGTCCCGCTCTCATTAGCCATTTTACAGACAAAGTGAAAAGCTGGAAACCACTGAAAACAGGAAACTTAAGAGAAATTGCAAAGAAAATTAAGAAAAATGGACGAACCAACTACTCCTCACTTATTAATTTGCTATTCGCCAAATTATTTCCTCTATTTCTTTGGAATTACTTTTATCTACAGAGCACACAAAATTTCTTACCATCAAAAATTTTCTTTTCAGAGCTAATATTTGTTAAGACAAATCCGTACTATTTCTTTTACGCGACCATGGTTTTTTTCAAACCCTCCTACTTTAATAGGATTCCTGTCCCTTTTTTATACTTAGATTTTTACCTGTTAAAGGGGATAATTTTCAGGACAAATGAAACTCAGAGAGGAAAGAAAATAACAAAATGAAAGATGAGGGAACAAATATGAACTAAAGGTCGTGGGTTTTCCAACCATGGTTTATGCCATATTATTGTTCATTTTTTGCATCCCACCCAACATGGTCCCTTCAACTAGAGACAAGTATACGAAGCTTAGAAGCTGCGTTATGATTGAGGAAGGGTTCACCGATAGATTCAAAACTTTGACAGGTGTTCTAACAGGCTGCCTGCTTTCGAGCCCTTTAATCTTTTTTTAACAGCGGTTTTTTCACTCAAAGATACCTCATCTTGTGCCCTCGTAGAAGGAGTAGTGACATAAATACTGGCTTAAACCGATGATATAGGCCTAATTGCTTAGTTCCTCCGTTATCTCCAACCCCAACCCAACATCACTTACACGGCCACCCACCTATTTGGGATGACCATCAACACCTTGGTAACAAAGCTATTCGCTGCTCACGTAAACCGAATTCACCGGGTAATCCCAGTCTCCCACTTGAAAGTAATAATAAAGAGCAAGCCGAAGAATTTATTTATCTTGGTAGCTTACTTAGCTGTGATAATAACTATTCGAAAGACGTCAAGAGACGCCTGACATTTGTGAACTCTGGTTTTAAAACTTTGATACCTATCTGGAGAAAATAGACCTTATCAACTTTACTTAATGTAAGACTCTTCAACTCACTCGTCATTACTATTACCGCTTATACATGTGAAACTTGAATTATTAAAGCAAATGATTAGGGTCATCTTGCTGCCTTTGCAACAAAACCATTGCGACTTACTGCTGGTGTCACTTACTATGATAAATATCTAACACCAAGCGTCTCAAAAGCTTTAGATCATAACTACCATCCTTGGCAGAATCGAACTGCAGCAAAATAGATTGACCAGGATCCACCTAGCGGATAGAAAGCAGCACTCAATTCCCGAAAACTGCCCTAGAAGGCTGTTTATATAATTCTCGCTCTAGAGGACGCCGTCTAAAAGGATGCAAGGACATTGTTTTTCATCGTTGAACATGCCGCATTGTCTCTGCGTGGCAGGAGATAGTTCGTACAAGAATTAAATCAAGAGACAGAGGGTAGAAGTGGCCCAAAACAAACTTTTAGGACGGATGGCACTTAGTCAGTTCAGTTTAAAAAAAAGCGGATTAATCAGTTCAGTTTTAGTTCTCATTCAGTGAACATCTAAAAAAGCGGATTATATATATGACTAAAATTGTGAAATAAATGATCAAACATTCAATTAGTTTTGACTTGTGAAATATATATATCCCGCAGAATTTGTCGACAAGTTTATTATCTTTGGATTTTGCAGAGAATGTTCACTCGTAATTGCTGTTAGCCGTGGCATTATTAACGGCGGCTTAGCTAATTGCACGCTTTGAGTCAGCGTGGATTAAATAATTGACTCTTAAACAGGTACGCCTTTCTATTTTAAGTAGCTAGTAATTACCATCAAGATGACGGAATCAACGGAAGTCCAGCTACAGATTTTAAAGAAATTAAATGAAATATCAATAGAGCTTAAAAAACTGGATCCCTTTTGCGAAAAGGTAGAAAAACTATCTATGGAATTTTCGTCAATTTCGGAATCTCTAAATAAGAAAATTTGTGAAGTGGAAAAAAGATCGGGAAATACAGAGGTGGAAGTTCGTGAGCTTAAAATGGAAATTTCAAAGAATAAAAAGATAATGGATAGAATCAAGGCGGATCAAAAAAGGTGTAATGTGATACTCTACAATTTTGACACAAAGATAAGGGGTTCTAGTCTAAAAGAGGACATTCTTAGATGCTTAAATGAAATAATAAGAGGTGCCAGGCTTATGCAGACAGATATTAGAGATGTTTTTTCGTTTACCTTCAAACCAGAAAGTCAAACCAGTCGTAATTAAATTAGCGTCTATGGAATTAAAAAAATCCATATTTACTTCGGCTGCACTTTTCAAAAGGTTTCATTTGTCAGTAGGCCCAGATTATACTTCTTCAGATTTATTGGCAAAGAGCAAGTTGATACCAATTTTGGAAGCCGCGCGTACGGAAGGCCATTTACGTCCAAAGCTGAGGGTGTGTGAGACTTTTCGTGGGGGACAAGATTTTTGCATACAATAGTGAATTGGGTAAAGTGAAAGAAATTTATCGAGAACAACGGAAGGTTTATAGCAGTAGAGGAAATAAGAACCAATGATCATCAGAGTTCCGATTTAAATCGTAATATGCGCACGGGTAATGAAGTAATGGTCAATGCAAGTTCACTAAGTAACGAAGGATCAAAATCAGTCACGCTAGGGATAGCAAATGAAGTTCAAAAAGAAAAACGTATGAGTGTTGAGGTAGCTAGCCCTAATGTTGATTCTAAAGAACCTGGTACATCTTACGCTCGTGCAAATCAGATTAATCAGATAATTTCGCGTGAGAGAAGCGGATCGGTAAATTCAGCTGCTAGTTGCCAGAGTTTTGGAAGCGCTGCTTCTGTATTTAGTGTAGAAGATGGGGAGCGGCTGCTTTTATTTGTGGGCAGTTTTATCCCCCTGTTAGCCAAGAACCTGCGGTGGATTTAGCTCAGCAGAGTGTGAGACAGGGCAAAAGAAAATAATAAGAATATTAGCCCTTTGGAGCAGGATAAAAGGCGCAAAAAAAAGTGCTCGAGAAACGGAGAGGATTCAGGATTACGAATCATTTGGGCCTCGCCAGATAGTGAAAGCTCAGGTTTTTTATCAGGAGCATCCTAGTTGGGAGGATATAGTAGTGCCTGGGAACCAGTCAAAATTGCCAAAATAGGGAATACATGGCCATAGTGAATCGTGCTTAAGTTTTGTAGTTTGGAATTTACAAGGTTATAGTAGGGAAAAGTTAGAAAATTTATTAGAGTCAAGTACATCAGCCGTTGTTGTGAAAGTTGGGATGTTGTTTGCCTTGTCGAGACGTGGAATTCTCTAGATGAATTTTTGTCGTATGAAGACTTTGATGTTTTTTTGAGTGTCGGAGAAAAGTCTCGGCAAATGGCAGATACTGTGGAGGAGTTTTCAGTGCTTCTAAGGAAGGGTGTATTTAATTTATTTCGTAGGCTAGAAAGTGAGTCTGAAAATTTATTATGGTTATTATTATCAGTTAAAAATGTTCACCTTGTTGTGTGTGTGTTGTTTATTTGCCATCGAATAATAGTTCTTACAGCCGTGAAGATACATGGGAATTGGTTGAAAATGAAACTCAGTTGTATAAAAGAATGTACCCTTGCCGTAATTTTATTTTTATACTAGGGGACTTCAATGCATATACTAGTGAAGAGGACGAGTTGCAGGCTGGTGAACCCCTTGTAAATGAACCAGGTCAGAATGTTTGTTTGGAGAATGAATGTGAATATGTTTCCCTAGTAGGAAAAGTAGGGATAGGTCTCGGAAGTTAAATAAATGGGGAAGGAATTTAATAAATTTTTGTAAAAAGGAAGGGTTAATAATTATGAACGGAAGGTTGGGAAGAGATTTTGGTGTGGGCGATTTTACGTGTTACAGTGGGTTTAGCCGAGTTTAATTGATTATATTTTATGTAGTTTTTCTCTTTGGCACCGGGCGGTCGACCTCAGGGTCATAGAGTTGGTTGGATCTGACCATCTGCCAGTGAGTATTATGCTGAGAGCGTGTATTCGACAGTCCAAAGGGGAAAGGAAAGGTATACGTGCAAGGAAAGGATCCTTAAACCAGTTTGGATAGCCAAGGAGAAAGAAGAATTGGTTAAAATGGAACTAGAAAGCGAGGAATTTCAGAATGATTGCCATTCGATTTTGAATTTTTCAGAACCAGCTGAATTGCACCAAATGTTTTCGGTACTTACAGATATAATTTATGAGAGAATCAAGCCTTTATCTCAGGATAAAAACATCCGGCCAGAAAAGATGAGGGTTTTTTTCGATGAGGAATGTAGGCAGAGAAAAGAAGAGGTAATTAGGGTTTCAGGCTACTTAAAGCAACAGACCCATTGGATCAGGAAACGAATTTGCGCAGGTTAGCTGAATATAGGAAACTAAGGTCAGATTATAATAGGGTTAAAAGAGTTAAAAAGAGAGAGAGGCATAGTTAAGAGGAGCTTATAGTGTGAATAATTCAAGAGAGTTTTGGTCGGTTGTTAAATGTTCAATCCAGGGCCCGGGAATAAGAGGAGAAGTCCCAGCAGTTGAGACGTGGCCAGATATTATTTTGAAAATAGAGATTCAGAATATATTAGGGCGAATGAGTCGAATGGTTCAGAGGATAGAGAGCCAGGTCTAGGGACGGCAACATATCTTTTAAGGCAGAATGATTATGATTTAATTAGGCCTGTATCTCAACAAGAAATTTGGGATCAGTTGAAAAGAATGAATGGAAATTCGTGTCCAGGAACAGATGGTATATCTACAAAGGTTCTGAAGTTAGGAAGGACAACTTTAATACCCATGTTGGCTGCAATTTTCTCGTTTGTAGTAGAGAAAGCTTGTTGGCCTCGCTCATGGGACATTTCTGTAGCAGTGCCTCTTTTTAAGAAAGGTAATAGGAAGTTACATGAAAACTTTAGGTCTATCTTTATGGGGAATGTGGTAAGTAAATTGTTTTGTAAGGTTCTGGAATTTAGGCTAAGAGATTGGTTAGATAAGGAGGAAATACTTAGCCCGATACAAGCGGGATTCAGATCGACATTCAGCACTATTGACCATTTTTTTTTACTTTGGATGCATTGAGAAGGAAATATGCTAGAGGAAAAACTGGTCGGCTATTCGTAGCCTTTTTAGACCTGAAAAGTGTTTTGATTCGGTAAATAGGAGGTTATTAATTGAAAGTCTGTTAGAAATAGGCTTGCCGTCTTGTTTCGTAGCAATAATAGCAGATATGTATCGGAGGGTGAAATTTTCTGTGAAGATTATGGGAAAGTTTTCTAGGCTGGTCACGTCTCATGTGGGTGTGAAACAAGGATGTACATTATCTCCTAAGCTCTTCTCCTTGTTTGTTAATGATTTAGATAGGTTTATGAAAAATAATGGTGCCCCTTGTGTATCTTTGGATTGGTTTAGGCTATCATGCATGTTATTCGCGGATGATATAGCTCTAGTGGCGGATAGCAGAGATAACCGTCAGAAGCAATTAGATATAATAAAAAATTATTTAGAAAAAGAAGGAGTTAGAGTTGAACGCTAAGAAATCAGTAGTATTAGTATTTAGGAGTAAAGGAGATGTTGATTCAGAGGTTCATTTTAATTTTGGAGGAGAGGTTTTAGAGGTTAAAGATGAATTTGTTATTTGGGTGTTAAGTTTAGTGCTTTAAGGGGGATGTCTAGGCATGTAGAAGATTGTAATTTTAGGGGTAATAGGCTAATAAATATGCTTTTTGAGAAGTAATTTAAATCAGCTAGCTGACAAAAGGATCCAGAAAAGAGTTTTCCAGACAAAGGTAGCTTCTAGTCTACATTGGGGCTCTGAGGTTTGGGCTTTTGCTAAAGGAGCTATGCTAGAAGTAGTTCAGCTAAGATATTTTAAAGAGAATTCTAGGCTTGAAGGATTCATTTATTTCAGTAGTACTGAAAGGAGATTTGGGACTTTTTTCTTTAAGGAGTGTTAGATTGGTTAGAATGGTAAAATTATGGGAGAAGATAATTAGGCTACCTAGAGTTCGGCTTCTTAAGGCAGCTTATTTGGAGAGCTTGAAGGATGGTAGACGTGATTCATGATCAAATCAGGTTAAGAAAATACTGGACCTTTGTGGACTTTCGGAGATGTGGAATGAAGGAAAAGGCCCTATGGATGAATCCGTGTCAGTATGGAAGGAAGTCCAGCAAACCCTAAAGGACCAAGAAATCCAAGAGTGGTAAGCTCATAAGGACCAATCTATGTCTTTGAGGTTTTACTCCCAAGCCAAAGACGGTTGGGAGGAGGAGGTTTATCTTAAATTTGGGTTGAATAAAGAGGATTTGAAGAATTTGTTGTTGGTAAGAGGGGATAGTTTGGATTTAGGTGAGAGAAGGAAATTTTTGGGAAAGTTTAGGCTGGCGGCTGGCCCTTATTTCTGCCCAATGTGTGGATTGGTGAATGAAAACTTATTTCATTTTGTATCCGAGTGTGAAGAGCTGTCTGAGTTGCGGAATGAATGTTTCGGACGAGTGTTTGGGAGCGAATGCTGGTTAATAGAGCGGATGGCTGAGAGGAACGCATGTGCTATTAAACAGTTATGTAAGTTTCTTCGTTTAGGGATTAAATATAGGGAATCATGTTTGAGGAGACAGCCTGATACTATTTTTATGATTTGAATTTTTTATATGGTGTTTGTTGGTTAAAAGTCGAACCTTGGTGTGTTTCCTTTTTTGTCGTTTTGTTGTTTTTTTTTTTCCTTTTTTTTTATTTTTACTATCTAAAGTTGTCTTTTGTTCCTGAGTGTTGGTTTGTAGATTGTATTATGTGTTGCTATGCCCACAGGCTTTTTGCAATAAATCTTTTCTTATCTTAAGTCAAGTAGATGAATTTATGCATTTGACTGATTATTTGTGAAAAAAGCGTATATTCCAAGTGGAGCTTACAGTGAAGGAGCTGCTAGTAGTTCCGCTTATAAATGCAGTCTATTTACGAAAGAGAGAGAGAGAGAGAGAGAGAGAGAGAGAGAGAGAGAGAGAGAGAGAGAGAGGAGAGAGAGAGAGAGAGAGAGAGAGAGAGAGAGAGAGAGAGAGAGAGAGGACTCAGTAAGATTTATGTATTTGATTAATCAGTGCTGCCAGAGAGGTTATATATTAATATGAAAGTTGCTTCTCTGTTCTTGGAAATTGTGAAAGCATTTGATTGTGTTAACCAAATAATTCTGCTTCCTAAGTTGTGGTCAATCCTGATGTTCCTGGAAATTGTGAAAGCATTTGATTGTGTTAACCAAATAATTCTGCTTCCTAAGTTGGTCAATCCTGATGAATATCAAATCTCAAGTAGAGAGAGGAAAGAGTTAATCTTTAGAAAGGAAATTTAGGAATATCCAGATCATGCGACCAACTTCAGTTCTCTAGGGCATTCCTATAAAACATATTTACTGATAAACTCACCTTGTGTCTATCCTGAATAACATATTTTGAGTTGTAAACAATATTAATAAAGCTATGGCGGTCTCCTATTTTGGCCTCTAATATCTAACAAAAAGGGGTGGAAAGTCAATTATAAGGTGGTTTTACTTTCATCAAGTGGGGTATTCCCCTATTCTCAGTATCTATCTCTTTTTGTTAGTGACAGTGAAACTTAGGCCAAAACGACATTAAAGCAGACCAAAAAACATTTAACTCTTATTACCCTTTGTTAAAATCTACTTTGATTCCCTGAGTACTGTGACTGGTGAATTTAAGTAATTAAAAATTGTTTCAAATCAACTAAGAAACCGATAGCCTCTGTGATCAAACATTAAGTAACAGGAAGAATAATTTTCAACCGAAAACATCTTGTTTTCCAAGCTAGGCGGTACCCTAGAATCAGCTTGGCCCCGAAATTAGAAAATTAAATAAAAAAAACAAGTTTTTAAACTTAAAGTAAGGAGCGACATTAAAACTTAAAACGAACAGAAATTATTCCGTATATGAAAGGGGCTGTCCCCTCCTCAACGCCTTGCTCTTTACGCTAAAGTTTTTATTGCTTAAAAAAAATAGAGTTGTGAGAAGGTCAAACTTTAGCGTAAAGAGCAAGGCGTTGAGGAGGGGACAGCCCCTTTCATATACGGAATAATTTCTGTTCGTTTTAAGTTTTGATGTTGCTGCTGTTGCAGTTGAAAAACTTGTTTTTTTATATTTAATTTCTGATCTTTTTTAAATAATGCTGGGAAGTCCGGTGTCCCCTTCATAGAAATGTCCCTTCCCCCCATGAAAACTTCCTTCATGAAAAGATCCTCCTAAATAACCCCCGACCCCAGGCACGTACGCAGGAATTTGTTTCGGGGGGCCAAATCCTTCAAACCCATTATTCTGTGAGAAAAAATCAGAAAATTATGGAAAATGAAAAAAATCGTGAGATTTCGGGGAAGGGGGGGGGCCGGAAGCCCCCCCCCCTGCGTACGTCCCTGCCCTACCCCCCCTCCCCACTACCAGGAAAAATCTCCCCTGAAAACGTCTGTACTGTATACTTCCCAATAACCAATACTGTATGTTAACATTGGGTAAAGTTAATAACTTTCAGCCCTCCTCCCGCGAACTTCGGGGGATTAAGTCATCCTAAAAGACATACTTATAATATTTTGAACATGCTGAACAAAATAGCTATCTCAAAAATTTTGATCAGGTGACTTTGGGAAAATAATGAGCGTGGGAGGGGGCCTAGTTGCCCTCCATTGCTGGGTAGGATTAAACTTGATGAAACTTATATATTTGAAGTCAGCATTAAAATCCGATTCTTTTGATGTATCTATTTGCATCAAAATACCGTTTTCTAGAGTTTCGGCTACCATTGAGCCGGGTCCCCAATAACCAATACTATATGTTAACATTGGGTTAAAGTTCATAACTTTCAGCCCTCCTCCTGGGGACTTCGAGGGATTAAGTCATCCTAAAAGACATAGTTATAATATTTTCGACCATGCTGACAAAATGGCTATCTCAAAATTTTGATCGGGTGACTTTGGGAAAAAATGAGCGCGGGAGGGGGCCTAGTTCCCCTCCATTTTTTTTGGTCACTTAAAAAAGGGCACTAGAACTTTTAATTTCCGTTCCAATGAGCCCTCCCACGATATTCTAGGACCACTGGGTCGATACGATCACCCCTGGGGAAAAAAAAACAAAAAAAAACAAAAAAACAAATAAACACGCATCCGTGACCTTTCTTCTGGCAAAAAATGGAAAATTCCACATTTTGGTAGATAGGAGCTTGCAACCTCTACAGTAGGGTTCTCTGATACGCTGAATATGATGGTGTGATTTTCATTAAGGCTCTATAAACTTTTAGGGGGTCTTTCTCCCTTTTTTTCGAAAATCAGCCAAATTTTCTCAGGCGGCGTAACTTTTGATAGGTAAAATTAAACTTGATGAAACTTATATATTTGAAATCAGAATTAAAATCTGATTCTTTTGATGTATCTATTGGTATCAAAATTCCGTTTTTTTTTGAGTTTCGGTTACCATTGAGCCGGGTCGCTCCTTACTTACAGTTCGTTACCGACGAACTGTTTGATAGTATATATCCTAATTCTCGACCAACGTTTCCCGGGTACTAAGGGTATACTTGCCTGAGATTTCCTAGAGGGAACGTGGGAAACTAGAAATGGTTTCGGCAACATCATAGGCAGCGCAATAGCACTGCCTAAGTAATTAACGAAGTTGGCACAAAGTATTATTATTATTATTATTTTTTTTTTTAGACCAGGACACTTAGTATAGAAGGATCTGTCGTAGAAACTTCGAAAAATGAGCTCATTCAATTGGAAATTGAAGGGGCTAGTGCCATTTTTAATAGTTGAAAGTGATTGGAGGGCAACCAACCCCCTCCCATGCCCATCATTTCCCGAAACAGATCCAAGCGAAAATTTTGAGACAGTCATTTTGTTCAGCGTAGTTGAAAATTTCGGAAGTTATGTCTTTGAGGGTGACAACCCCCCTCCCCTCACCGACCTGGGCAAGGCTTTTAAGTTATACCCTGGGGGCATATAAGGTATTTACAGAAAGGGTTGTCATATTAAAGCTTCGGAGGGGGCTTATTGGGATTGGTAATTTCTAGTGCTCTTTTTATAAGTCAAAGTGATCGGAGGGCAGCTACCCACTCCCTCCCCTTCCCCGCACATGTCGTATTTTCCTGAAATTCATTCAATAAAAATTTAGAGATATCCATTCAAAATAGTCCAAAGATCATACAACAAGGCTTTTGGGCTGAAACATGCCCCAGAACCTGGGGGGCCGGGGTTTTAAGTTATGCTCCCGGGACATTTAAGGTTTTTATGGAACGGATGGCTATATAAACTTTAGAGGAGGCTCATTTGGCTGAAAATCGGAAATTCCAGTTCCTTTTTAAGAGCAAAAGTGATGGAGGAGTAACTAGCCCCCCCCAACTTTCCCTCACTTCACCAAACGCATCTGATTGAAATTGTAAGATAGCCATTTTGTTCAAATTTGTCTACAGAACATATATAAAATGTCTTTAGTGTTGACACAACCCTCAGAGCCCTGGAGCAAGGGTTGTAAGTTGTGTCCTGGGGACATATAAGGTTTTTATGGAATGAGTGGTCATATAAAGTTCAGACTGGGGCTCATTTAATTTTAAATTGGAAGTTACAGTGCCCTTATAAAGTGTTCCAGTTACCTTCTAAGAGTAGAAATTATAAAGGACAACTAGACCCCCCCCCCCTCCCGACTATTCCTCTTTTCACCAAACACATCTGATTGAAATTGTGAGATAGCCATTTTGTTCAAAATAGTCCAGAGAACATAAAATAATACCTCCTGTATTAACACCCCCCCCCAATAGCCCTGGGGCAAGGGTTTGTAAGTTATGCCCTGGGGGCTTATAAGGTTTCTATGGAGTGGGTGGTTGTATAAACTTCAGATGGGGCTCATTTGATTTTAAATTGGAAGTTATAGTGCTCTTATTAAGTGTCCCCCCCCCCCCCCCCAAAAGTGATTTGAGAGCAACCACCCCCTTTACGCCTATCATTTCCCCAAACACACTCAATTAAAAATTAGGGATAGCAACTTTGTTCAACGTAGTTGAAGGTCCGGAGACTATGTGTTTGAGGATGACATCCTCCTACAGCCCTCGGGGTAAGGGTTGTAAATTATACCCTGGGGGCATACATTATTTTATAGAAAAGGCGGGTGGTCGTATAAACTTCGCAGGGGCTCATTCGATTTAAAATTTCAAGTTATAAGCGTCCTTTTAAGATTTAAAGAGATATGGAGTGCAAACAGCTCCCCCGCACGCCCATCATCTCCCGAAACAAACATTCAAACATACTTTGAGACATCTATTTTTTCAGTATTGTTGAAAGTTTCAGTAATTATCTGTTTGGGGATGTCAAACCCCAGGCTCAGGGCAAGGACTGTAAGTTAGGCAATTTGTTCATTTGTTCACATATAACTATGTTTTATTGAGAAAAGGTATGCAGGTTTGACTTCTACTTTCCCAAATACGAAGTGCATTAAGGTGAGTCTTTCAGGGACTGGTGAGGGGAGTGTTGTACTAAATCAAAACATGTTATGTGGATATGGGTTCTCAAAAGGGCGTAACTCAAAAATGACTGAGTTTATTGAATTGGAACTTTCAGGAAAGAATAAGGGAGATGATTATGATATGCAGCGCAATAGCACTGCCTATGGTAATTGGAGGGCAACTAACCCCCTCTCACGCCCACATTTTCCCCACACCATCCAATCAAAATTTTGAGATAGCCAATATGTTCAACGTAGTTGAAAGTTCTGGAAATTAGGATCTTTGAAGATGACAAACCCCTCACAGCTTTCAGGGGAAGGGCTGTAAGTTATTCCCTGAGTCACATAAGGTTTTCTATTAAAAGTGTTGTCGTAGAAACTTCAAAAGGGCTCATTCGATTGGAAATTGAAATTTCTAATGCCCTTTTTAATAGTCGAAAGTGATTGGAAAGCAACTAACACCCCTTCGAAGCCCGCCATTTCCCCAAACACATCCAATCAAAATTTTGAGATAGCCAATTTGTTCAACGCCGTTGAAAGTTCTGGGAACATTATTTCTTTGAGCAGGACACTTCCCCCACAGTCTTCAGGGCAAGGGTTATAAGTTATACCCTGGGGGCATATAAGGTATTTTATGGAAAGCTTTGTCGTAGAAACTTGAAAAGGGCTCATTTGATTGGAAATTCAAAGGGCTAGCGGTCTTTCTTTTAATAGACGAAAGTGATTGGAGGGCAAACAAAACCCCCTCTCACGCCCGCCATTTCCCGAAAAAACATCCAATCAAAATTTTGAGATAGCCAATTGTTCAACGCAGTTTGAAAGTTCTGGAAGTTATGTCTTTGAGCAGGACACTCCCCCCATAGTCTTTAGGGCAAGGGTTATAAGCTATACCCTGGGGCATATAAGGTTTTTATAGAAAGTGATGTTGTAGAAACTTCAAAAAGGGCTCATTCGATTGGACATTCAAAGGACTAGTGCCTTTTTTAATAGTCGAAAATGATTGAAGGGCAACTAACCCCCCTACTCTCACACCCACCATTTCCCAAACAGATCCAATCTTTTCTTTAAATGTTTTCACTTTTCTAACTTTAAGAAATAAAAAATCAATTAAGATTTTAAGGAATAATATCAGCATATGTATAATTAAACTGACAAGTGCAGATTTTGTTCAGTAATTCATTTTGAATTTTTTTCAGTGAAGTAAAAATTATAGTCTGGCTTTTAGGAAGCTTGGGCTTAGAACCCTGACTCATATTATTTTCTGCTCGTTTTGAGTTTGACTCTTGTTTATTTTCAATTCTGTTGTTTCGGGTTTCCTTTATTTATTGATACTGATTTGTGGTACTTGTATTCTTGGTAGATTATTTGATTCTATTTTTTGTTCATTTTTGTTTTAATGGGGGGGGGGGGGGGGGGATGGGGTTGGGGGGGGGGGGGGGGGGGGGGGGGGGGTTTACTTTTTTTTTTGTTAAAAAACTTATTCCGTTTAAAAAAGTTTTTTAATAAATCAATTTGAACAAAAGAGGCAATATTTGCGCGCTACCACATTTACAGCTACCACTTACTTCCAATGCTAACCAAAACTACTACTACTACTACCACCCCTATCACTAAACTTCTTCTTCGTAGCAAGTCCCAAGTACCAACGCTGAGGCACTATTGAAATAAACATCTGAAGAGACTTTTTGAGGGAAGTTGAAATAAATCAAAAACATACTATGTGCATACAGATTGCTCTGATACCGGGCTTACCAGCAATATTTTTGGGATGGCTTATTGGTATCAAAAGGAACTTCTGGGAGCATCACGAGTGGTGATTTTTTAGTGATCAAAAGCAAAATGTCCTCTGCTACTACTGCTGCTACTAATAATAATAATACATTATTACTGCTACTACTTCTCCTGCCACGACGACTACTACTAATGATGGTAGCACAAGTGAAGGCTACGTATATGAAGGGGAAAATTTGACAGAATATTGAGGGGAATTTGAACTAAATCGGACACACTATGTACATGCAGATTTTCAAAAGAGCGTATATCAAGAATGGATTTGGGTATTAACTTGGATCTTTCAGAGAACACTTAAAAGGGAAGATCAATTGACGAAAAAGTAATATGTGCACGCTACTGCTGATATTACTACTACTACCACTGTACATTTTTTTTTCTTTATTACTACTTACTACTAAACTACTCCAACTACTCTATTTCAGTTGCAACACCCTGTAAGGGTCAGAGTATTAAGGTGAAAAGGGCGTCAAAGAGCGTCAAAAGAGTATCATCGTCAACTGACCAAAAGTGAATTGGTACCAATTTGGTCAAACTGATCAAAGTGTTTGGTACCCATATTCAGTTTAATATCAGTCAGTATTTCTGTTGTTTTCGCCACTATAGTTTCAGCGACTTGGTCAATTTGGATGTGTCAAGCCACATTCAAACGTTAGTAAGATTTTGAATCTTACTGCTTTTTCCCACCTTTTTCTTTTCTCTTTTATTCAAGTTAAAGAAGCTGATCGTCCAAAACAAAGCCTAAGACGAATAAAACTAATGCAAATTTTTTAATACATGAAAGATAAAAACGAATTTTAATTCCAAATGTATATGCAAGTCATAAATTAAAACAAAAGTAATTACCACAAATAACAGTGGGCTATTACCTATTAAGCCCCAAAGGATTGTGCTTATATCAAAATGAAAGCTAAAACCTAGCCTTTAAGGGGCTGGGGGGGTGGAGGGGGTGGGCACTCACCCTTGGGGAGGTCTAGGTGCAACTTCGACTGTACAAGCCTTTTTGTTATATCGATAAACTGGTTCTCAACACGCGTCGATATTTTTAGGATTTTCTGAATATTCAATTTGTCCGTGGACAGTTATAAAGGTTAGCCCAAAGAGTATGGGTAACTTATAAGTATGGGACTTACGCTAGTGTCGACAGAAAATCTGTAAACGCCATCTAGCGTATGTGACACTTGGCATTTTTATAGCTCTGCAATCATTTTGTCAGGAACTGAGATCAGATTCTTATATTATTACCACTGTGTAAAAGAAAAAAGTGTGTTATTATACTGAAAATATGAATGCAAAGTGGTGCCAAACACTAGATGGCCGAGATAAGTAGAAAGGGGGGTACCAGCGCGATCCCTCACCCCTGCTGCCATCTACACATTTAGTTTAATCTGACTGCGGGCACCATATATGGTGCATAGAGTCCCTAGGGAGAACACGTGGTTAATGGGGTCGATGACCTCTTTTTCCAAAGGTCGATTTATTTGTTGTTTAGGCCAAGTGCAACGCTCGAGGCGAATGTTATGATTTCCAGGAATAGGAAACAGTATTTGTTGTTGTTGTTGTTTTGGCAAGTGCATGCTCGAGGCGAATGTTATGAGTTTCCAGGAATAGGAAACAGTTAGATCACGTGTTTCCTTCTCAGCCAATCAGAGGGCTTGCTTACATATTAGCGGCGGAGGGAATATGAGGAAAGGATTTTTGCTATAGTTTTTTTTAGTCTGTGAATAGAATTCAAAGGAGTGAGAAGAACAGTTTTGACTTTACTCATTTGGATATATATATTTGTGTGTTGATGACGAGTGGAATGTTTACCCTATTAGAAGTTGATAGTGGAGTTGATTGGTAATAATACAAGAGCACCAAACATTGCGTGGAAATCACGAGAGGATCACGACTTTGTCTGAATGGGATGAAGTATATGCAAGATATGTGATATCCTTGAGCAAATTTAAAATGGAGGATCAATTATGTTTCGCTGCTAAAGTTGATATAGCACATGTGAATAGACTTCAATGTGCTTTAAGTGCATTAGTGAAACATACCGAAGATAATAAACTGTATCGCTAATTGTACATGCTTACTATTATTGTTGTTGTAATTATTCAAAAATTGTTTGAAATCGAAAATGTTCCCTTTCTTTTTGGTTAGGTTTCAGGTTAGGGCTAACGAATCAGGGTCAGTCTAGAGTCATGCAGTCAGAGTGAAAGGATTGAAAAATGAATAAATTTGAGAAAGAGAGAATTAGATCAAATCTAGTGTTTATGGAAAAACATTTGATTTTGGATGACGATTTTCTCGAGTTATCACTTCAACGCAGGATATTCTCTCGTCAGGGAACACTTGACAATATAATGAGGAGTGATCTCCCCCATTGGACTATTGTATGAAACTTTTAAAATGTTGACTCAAGTGCTTATAGTCAATTTATTGATATATTAATTGAAACAAAGCAGAATTCATATCGTGGATATACTTTTGAAAACATTCCAATGGATTCAATGTAGATGGCTCCTCATTCGAAAGAGGTAACGTCACAGAGGTACTCCTTTCCCCATTCCCCTCACTGAATTTATCGAGCGAGGGTACGATCAGTTTCGTTTTAGCTTGTGAGAGAGTCAAGTGACATTGAAACCGAAAAAAAAAATGTTCTATACATATCCAGTGTGCATGTGCACTCTTGGCAGTTGGACTCAATGTGAGAATTGTACAATTATTGATGACTATAGTGAAAAGTGTAAATTATGTAATCCTTGTAAATACATAGAGGCTATGCAGTACAAATTAAAGGATGTAATTCATGTCTTGAACAGATTTGTTGACTCTCACCCTAGAGGACACTGTGCTCCAATTGTCACTATGATAAATGTGATCAGTGGGAGAATACTACCCCGCTATGATTGGAAAGAATCCTAAACGTGATTTTAGTTTATTTCTATGAGATTGGTATCGTCGTGGATTTAAATTATTCTGGGAAGAGGAATCTGGTCTACGATTCAACTGTTGAGTAACAAGACAATTTGGTTTCTACGTCATCGTTGTGTGACGACACTCGCCTACTATGACTATAAACCAAGTGATTTTTATTTGGCAGTTACCGAATGTGATTCACCATTTGAAAACACTGTATGTGATATTGCTTCAAATAGACAGATTGAAACTCGTGAATTTCATAATATGAATGCAAATAGTATCATTGACTATACAAAGAGATATGACAATGAGCGAAGTTACATTGTACTGTAGAAAATGTGACCCGACTTTGCAGTCAATCAAGATCAATATACAGTGAATCCAAATGATTTACCGGCATTAGTGGTTCACGACAGTTGCCTATACACATCGAAGAAGAAATCTAAAGTGAAGATTTAAAGACATTGTTGTATATAGTATGTATGCATTTTATTAATAATCAAATTCACAAACATTTTTTTAAGCACTTTACTCTTAGGGCACTGAAATCAATACTATATAGGTCTGAGAGGATATTTTTCACTAGAAAGTCGTTCAGACGTGGATTGTCATTATAAATGTGGAGAAACTGCTTGTAAGTATAGCCGCGACATCGGAACACTAAATATAGTAGTGCATGGAAGCCACAGCTTTTAGTCGTTAGATCTGCACCCTCTTCCGATTTTGAATAATAGTTTTCCCACTGCTCTCAATATAGTTGCTGATGTGAGGTGTGTAAAATGTATAGGGTAGACCAAGAGGATCAAAAAATTCAATCGTTCTTCATTGTTTGAAAGATGCACAACCAATGACCCGTCAGCACAGTCGACTGACTGCTATTAACAATAATCAAGGTATTGTTGGACACTTTGAATTTTCCAAGAAAGTCCGAGGGTAGACATAGGATTTGTACTGGGACATGTAGGGGTCCATATTAAATACAATGATTATTTGACTGGTGTTCATGGCGCCAAGTCTAGTAGAACACTGCCTTCGGAGTGATTTCCCAATAGGTTTCATATTGATGGATTAGTGAGATTAGTGCAATACTCTCAGCCAATGGGTCGGCAAATGTACACTCTAAACGCACACTCCCAGTACGTACTATAATCATATCCTGTGTGCCAGACAAATCCAGAACAATGATACCATGTGTTTTAGCAAACATATCTTCGGTTATACCATTTTCAAATAGTTTTGAGAGTCATGATCTAGGGTTTGCATGGTCAACTCATACAATGTTCTATAGGATTGATCAAAAGATAGATTGTAGAGTGGGATACCGTCTTTACTTTGCACACAAGAGAGGAAAAGTCCAAACATCTCGAATTTATGTGGGCATTCAGTCCATGATCCTATTGCACTGGCGCTTTTACAAAATGCCAAAGCAAGTTTTGACGGAATTTCAGTGTCATTGATAAAGGATGAATCGGTGAAGGTGCGTGAGCCCATAGCAATATGACGTTGATTGGTGATTGTATGAGGAACAAGTAGTTTAATATTATTTCCATTGCTCTCAGTTTTTCCACTGCCAAAGCAACAGAACTCATGACCTGTTGTTTTGCGTACATGAAGTATTGCCGAGGTGAGGGAGAGATGTACATCAGGATTGGCAGCAAGTTCTTTTCTCAATATGAAATTGGAGGGTGCAAGCGTCAGTTCTATATCCACTTTGACATTGGGCGGCAGCCATTGGGATATATTAAATATTTCATGATATATTTTTCCAACTAGATGTAATTCGCTAGTTGTAGCATTTTTAAGTGTATCTGTACTATCAGTATTAGTAATATATTCATATCCATTGGAGGTGCCTCTCAATTCCTTGTATGACTTGGGTGTCATCAGCATGAATTAGATATAGCTAGTATAATTTGAGAGATTGTTGCTTGTGCTCACCAGCGTCCATTGATGTAGACACCAATTTGACGAAATAAATTATGTAGTATACAATTTTCATAGGATATTCCATCGGCCCGAATTGGCATTGTATTATCGGATTTTCGGACTTTCATTTTGTAAATCTATAAATGTTGAAGACATGTCCATAAAGTAGTCTTCATTGGAATAAATTTGAAAGTGGATATTATCGGAGAGGGGTTGATTGAGGATAAAATTGTCATAGTATCCATGCTTGACAACTCACATCAACATTTTCTGCATTGAATAGATTCAATGAGGCGGTGATTGAAGGTTGAGAATCCTTATAAAGTAGGTAGGACATCTTAAGAGAAGAAATCCAGTTTCGATCTAACAATTTTCTTCCTGAGGGCTTCTTCTTCTGTTTACAGCACGTGTCGGCTTTTTCCTTCTTTTCTTTGACAAGAGGGATGATGTCTTTCGTTTCCGACCTGAGTGGAGACTGATGAGTGATGCATTGTTTCTCGGACCTTTTTAAAACCTTTACCATTTTGTTTTAATTTCTCGCCAAGGGTTCGCGCACTGGACCTAAGATTTTCCGAAGTACTTTTTTTAAAATCCTTGCCAGAGCCCCAATCGTATAGTGTAGAGGATGCAAAACCTGTCGCAGCCGGTACAAGATATTTTCTAGCCAGTGGTAGTGAATGAGCGAAACAGCTTAGCAAACCAACTGCCAAGACCGTAGCCAGACATTGACGAGCGACCCTTGTAATAGTCCATTCCATTGCCCTGTTGTCTTGGGCCAAGAGTATTAACATAGCAGTCAATATCAGGGACAAGTGAATACCACTTTTTTATTTAGACATCTTGTTGAATTTGAACGATGGGACGAAAATGGCATGTAATCACAGCCAAACCTTTTGAAATTGCTATGGGATCACCCAATTCAGTTCTTAGTGGTTAACTGACAGAGTTTCCAAATAGGAAGTGTTTACGGGAATATATTGAAGATGCTTTTTATTGTAGTGGTGAATATGTTTTCTGATTGGTTTTTCGTTTCAAGAACTCGTAGGAGGGGACATTTGAATTACCAACCCGAAATGTTTCCACAAATGAAGCGTAGAGAAATATACAAGTGTCCGTGGAGAAGGCAGGCAGGTAGTAAGCAAAAATGAAATTAGTGTTTCCGGCACTTTTACCGTTGATTATATGAGATTAAAGCGAAGCACATCCTTTAGGTTATCATTGAGAATAAACCTTTTCGCTGGCAATAGCTGAACTAATGTAGATCTTACCCTCCTCCTTTGAATAGTTGAAATGAAAAGCTCCTTTTTTACGAGCGGAAATTCTTTTATTAATTGAACGACATAAATCATTCATACAGGTGAGTCCTCATAGGGTAGTTCAATATATGGATAATCCATCCAATGATTTTTGAATTTGTTGTTCTGATCACTTGAGGGTGGTGGCGGCAATCATAGGGTCTAATTTTTATATCATATTTACGATCCTTTCTCAGGATGTCATAGGTATTTTTGAGAATACAGTCGACAAGAGCCACTTCATACTTTCCATCGAATTTGATGGCGGGGGAGAGTTTCGTCCAAAAAAAATCACTTGTTCTATTCAGATCATTGTAGAGAGGATCAGAAAAATTGGACATGAAAGTCACATAGAAATCATTGGGCATTGTTAAATGTCATCAGCACTGACCCAAGAATCAAAATCTGAGTTGTATCCTAGCCCAGCGAACAAGCAACTGTCTCTTGCCCCTACGAGTACGACTCTTTAATATCTTTTCAATTTGATACATTTCACTAGTGTTTCTAACTTTTTGCAGTTCATATTCATAAAAACCGCGATGAGGATCTCATCATCTTTGGTGTCTCGCAGTCGATATGTCGGGTGGGCTCGGTGTCCCAGGGGGGGGGGGGGACAAGTTTTGGACACTTTAAAAAGTTCAGTGTTCCATAAATAATTCCCCTTTTCAAAAATTGGTGGTCCTATAAATTCGAACAGTATCACAAACATTGAATTTCTTCTTCAATTTTTTTTTCTTCTTTCACCATTGGAGTATTGCTTTAGAAAAAAGCATCAAATGTATTTTCACTGTAGTGAACTTCCCGAGGGCTTGAGTTGGACAGAGATCGAAGAGGTCGATGGTTGTATATCTGCATGATTTTATCTAAAATCATGAATAAAAGCCGGTGTATTTTCAGGCTACAATATCTTGAAATTAATAGGTACGAAATCGTTTTTATTAATCGTTCAGCCAATGCAGCCTTTATCGGGCTGTGACTATGATAAAGTGTTGTATTACATTTCAATAGAACCTTTTGCACATGGGATTAACAAATTCACTGCCACGATCCGATTGAATTTTTCTATTTTTTTTTTTTTTACGAATCCTGTTCAAGAATACTTTCAATGGCCCGAGCAACTTCAACACCTCTGTTTGACCGTAATGGAATGGCATAGGCATAGCGACTAAAGACACTGATTGCCACCAGAATATATTTGTAGGGTGCATTGTGACGCTGTGAAACTGCGTCTAAAGTTAAAAGATCCGTTGCATTATATGCAGAGGGAAAAAGGCTTTAGTTGTCGATATGTTTGCCGCGAAGCCTGTGATTCCGATGCAGTGTGTAACTCGATTCATTCTCTAGATACTCTTTTGCTTTTTTAAATGTGGTGCCAGAGAGAGAGACAACTTTAGAAAGCGTTTTGGGAGAACTTAAACTTCCCGCTTCACCAATATTTTCATAGACACCTTTCAGAACTTTATCCATTTTGAACGCAAACACGTAGTGTCATGTCCACTCCCCTTTTGCACACTGGAGGGTGAATCAATTCGTCTTCGCTTTTGACTAGCAGCCACAGGTGTTGTAAAATCATTGCTGCTGCTACTGATCTTCTTCTTCTAATTAACACAGCAGGCGGGCTATTCAGTTGGTACTATTTAGCCCTCTTCTTTTTGCTTCACTTGTGGGCTACAGAGCTACTGTCTTGGTTGTCTCTTATTTATTAGATATCTCAGATATCTTTCAGTAGATATCTTTTGACTCAAGGAGTTCAAATATAAGGTGATAGATATCGATTCTGTGCTCTGTGTGCAGGTATAGTTGGCTAAGCTCTAGGCTGATAGTGAGATTTTGTGGTGTTTGAAGTATTTTAAACAGTTAACAAAGCAAGTATTGTGCAGACGTCAGCATATTACATTCAAATAGGCAATGGTCAATTGTTTCATTATTCATATTATAATGCCTGCAAAGAGGGGACAGGGGAATTGAACCACTTGAATTAGAAAAGCTTATATGAGAATGCAAGGAAATTTAGTCCATTTGTTCCAGAACGAATTCTATGATAGATTTTAGAAAGATACTTATTGGGAAAGGGGGGAAAAGGATAGGATTAATCTTATTAAATTTAATATCTGATAGCCTCCATCGGAAAAAAATCTCTAATTGGGATGGTCCCCACTTGGCTGGTCAATATTTATAGCATTTTTTAGCTATTTCATCAACCTGATGATTACCACTTATGCCAAAGTGGCTAGGAATATACTGAAAATAATTTTTATGCCACTTGAAGCAAGATTATCAATAATACTGAGACAATGTTAAGTGTCAATGTCCAACTTATATTGTGGAGCTGAGGCCAGCAACTCAAGGCTTGATAAAGAGTCGGAATAGATGATAATATTATTCGAATTGCAATCAAAGGTTGGTTTTGCTTAAGGTGTTCTAATGCCATGATTATGGCATTTAACTCAGCAGTCATTATAGATAAATTATTAAAATAATCTCTCACCCATTGCAATTTTCAGGTGAGGAAGGAAAACACCACTTGCAACCTTCTCATTCATTTTTGACCCAGCAACAAATATTTGGAAAGTGATTTTTATAGGTAATTGTATTAAGTTCTGCAATTTTTTCTGGTTTAAAAGCAATGGGGGTTAAATCTTTATTCCATTTTGAAAATTCAGTATTATTATGGGAAATGACCAATTCCATGGAGGGGATTGGGGGAAAGTAGGTGCAATAGAATTTGCTGGTACAGGAAACTTCTTTTGAATATGGCATACTCATCTGCAATACCTCTATACATGGCTGGATTTCTTAACCAATTATGTAATGTGTGTGAGCTATTTGATTCAATTTTTGTAAGATGTTTTGTCAAGAGAAAGCTACGTTTCTCTCCCTTATTGTTGTTAATCCACTCTCCATAAGCAGAAACTTGGTGCTTGTGGGTTTCCTAAGACCAAATATGAGACGTATTATATCATTTTGTGTTGTTTCAATTTTTTGCATCTGGGTCTTTGCACATGCACCATAGACAATGAGCCCATAGTCAATGTGGGGTCTTATATGTGATTTATAAAACTGGAGTAAGGTTTTCTCCTTACAACCCCAGGATGTGGAAAGAAGTCTTTTTAGTATATTTGCTTTTCTATAGCATTTTTTTATTGTGTTTGAAATGTGGAGGTTTAAATTAAGTTTTTGGTCAAGCATGAGACCTAGGTAATTAAATATGATTATCTTCTGGAATAGTTGTTTTATTTAGAGTTAGTTTTGCATTAACATGGTTTCGCTTCCGGTGAAATTGGATTATTTTTGACTTGGTGGGTGCAATGGCTAAATCTAAATGTTGAGAGAATTTTTCGAACTGGAAAAGTGACTTTTGCAGATTTGACTGTGCTATCTGAAAGGTGTTTCCAGATGACCAAAGCACCAGATCATCAGCATATTGTAGATTCGTGTGGGGTAGGTTCATGTCCCAGAGATATAGGGCAAATAGGAGGCAACTGAGAACTGCTCCCTGAGGTAGGCCTTTGGTTATTGTCTTTTGGGGTGAAGAGGCTGAACCAACACAAACGATGAAACTTCGCACTTCTATGAACGATTTAATAAAGGATACTAGCTTAGGGGGTACTCCAAGGTTTGCAAGTTTATTTAAAAAGGATTTGGTGGTTCACAATATCATATGCCCCTTCAAAATCTAGGAAAGCTGCCACTAGGACATTATTTTTTGAGAAAGATTCATTTATTGCATTTGTTAGCAAAATGAAAGCATCTGTTGAGGAGTGGTGTTTCCTGAATCCAGTCTGAGTATGTGGGATCATATTATTATTTTTTTCAACAAACCAGAGGATTCTTTGTGATAGATCATTTTCTCCATTATTTTCCCCATCACAGGTGTAATCATTATGGGGCCTATAAGACTCAGGGTTATCTTTAGGTTTATTTTCTTTAGGATTGGTATGAGGGACGAACATTTCCATATATTGGGGAACCTAGAAGACGCCCAAGCATGATTATAACAATTAGCAGTTCTTGTTTGTATGAAGGTGTGAGATTCTTTATCCATGTAGGGTGTATATTGTCATAAAACTGCTGCTAGTTTTGGTCCTAATATGATGTATTGCATTATTCAATTCCTGGATTGAAAATGGATTGGTTATGTACTCGGATCCTGGGCGTAGTTGGTAACTTGGGTTCATAGGAATTGTGGACAGTTTGCTTTGATTATTTGATGTTAGATTTATTAACAAAAAGAGTTGCAAATAGGTTAGCTTTACCATTATCATTGTCATAATGGGTATTATTATGTATAAGCTCATACAGGAGTGGGTTGGGGGAAGTCTTTTTCCCACAGATGTGGCTTATGACTTTATGTATAATTGGCTCATGAGTTTCTCTGGAGAGATTATTTGCAAAATTATTCCAGTATTTATATTTAGCATCTATTATAGTCCTTTTTAGATTAGATTCTGCTTGTAATTTTTTAAGTATGTAATAGGTGATGGTTTTTTTTATGAATTCTGTCCTAGCTGCCTTTTTTATCCTCCATTTATTTAGGCACTCATTTGTCCACCATGCTTTAGGAATTTGTTTAGGGAATGTTTTCTTAGGTGTTGTCTTGGGGATAGCATGATTAGCTGTATTTATTAGTAAAGATGTCAAGGCTTCAGCATGTGTGTCAACTGTTGTGTTAAAAATGCATGAACTTTGGGTGAAACTTGTAATTCATCATTTAGCTTATTTTCCTTTTTTTTTTTTTTTTTATTTGGAACATAGAACAATTTGCTTTAGTGTTCATATATTGGAGGTATGAGATAAAGTTTCAGCAGGTTCATTTAGGGAGCAAACTATAGCAAAGTGGTCAGTACATAGACTATCAATTTTATTTATGTAAATTTTGTTCAAAAAATTTGATGACACAATTGTCAATCAATTGTGGAGAATCTGCCACTTTTGGGGTTGAAATATGTGTTTCAGGTTTGGAGGGGTAGCAACAACTAATTCATTATTATTTGAAGTCATATTCTCAATGAATTTACCAGATTTATTTGCTGGTTTATTCCCCCACAAAAGGCTGTGGGCATTGAAATCACCACAAATAATGATATATTTTTTTAGCATATTAGAATTATTTATATAATTAAAGAAAATCCTTGGCATCTGTAGTTTGGCCATTAGGGTTATAAACGCTTATTATGTAGGTTTTTAAATTATTCAGCCAAACACTGATACCAATTACATCAACATCATTTGCAAAATCTGGAAAATTGATGCCACAAAATTTTATATTATTATTAACTAATAAAGCTACCCCACCTCCTTTTCTCTCTGAAGATCTATCCTTTCTCAGGATAGTATATCCCAGAGACTTAATTTGTTGATTTTGGTTAAATGAGTTTCCTGGAGGCAAGCAATATTAATGGAATTATTATTCATAAATGGTATTAGTTCATTTAGCTTATTTTCTGTGAGTGATCTTACATTCCAATGGAGTATTGATATATGTTGTGTTGTTGATTTATTCTTCATATGACTGTGTATCAATGTTCAGCTTTGTTAAAAGTTCAGCTTTGTCAGGGATGTAGATTTTTGCCAATTCTGCAATAATTTTTGTTTTCTGTATTTGATGTATGTTCATGGCCTGAACTGCATTTGTACAGTTTAGAATGAATAAGCATATATTTGGTTATTGCATTTTTGGTTGTGCATCCTTTTTGTTGGTTAAGGGAATGATTCCTGGTAGTGTTACTGGTTTTGTTTCCTCTTGGGAGGGGGGGGGGCCAGGCTGACCTCATCTCACCGGACAAGGAGGCTTGTTGGCTTGGTGATTCCTTCTGATATGGATTTGAGCTAGGGGGCTTATAAGATGGTGTTTTATATGGGGTGCTTGATGTATTGGGGGCATTTGACTTGGGGTTTTTGGTTGGTTTCATTACAGGCTTTATTTGGTATTGTTGAGCAGCATTTGCTTCCATTGCTGCAAAGGGGTATGGGATGGCTTTCTCTGTTGATATTTGGAGTGTTAGAGCTCTTTTCTTGTATGCAGGGCATAATGATTTATTTGTAGATTCATGTGGGCCTTTGCAATTGATGCATGTAGGCTGAGTGTTGTTGCAAGTTGTCAGCTCTTTAGGATGGAAAGATTTACAATTACTACACTCTTGGAGAATTTCATTGCATTTGTTTGTCGTGTGTCCCAGTTAGAAACACTTCTGACACTGGATAGGCTTAGGTTTGTATTCCTGTGTGGTTTGATTTGCCCAAATAGGAATAATTTTTCTGGGGGGATCAATTTTATCCTTCAGTCTGAATAAGAAGGATCTACTAGTTTTTTAGGCCATTAGAGTTAGGTTTTTCCAAGTTGGGTAACATCCTCAACTTGGATTGTGTTTCCAGCCCTATCTGAGAGGCCTTCTTTTAACTCCTGAGTAGATATCTCTGGGGAACATTATAAACTACTATTTTTGTTGGTGATTGTTTTGGGTTCCAATTAGATGCAATAATTGGGGTATTCAGAAGGGATTTAAGGTTAAGTATTGTATCTGCTGATTTCTGATCTTCTACAGCTATTAGCAGAGATCCATCACGGTTAATGTTAAGAGAGACATTGATTTTAGCAATTTAAAAATTTGCAACTCTTATTGCAGTGATCATTTTTATTTCAAAGGGGGTAGTGGGAGTAATTTTAAGGTAAATTCCTAAGTTTTTTGGAGGGAGGATCTTGGGCAGGGAGAGGGAAAATGCTTTTAATTGGGGAGATTTTTTTCCTTTTTTTAGAACTTCTAGAGAGGACCTCTTGAAACCCATTATCATCATTTATGGTTACATTAGCCCCTACACTTATCATTGTCCTATTCTCCGAATTGGAGCTATCATTAGAACTTTGAGATAGCGTGCTTGACCAGCCAGGATGGGTATCTTTCACTATGACACTTTCACTGGAATTTGATTTGGGATCTGGGGGGGGACTTTTTTTTTTGGAGGACTTCTAATCATTGCCTATTGGAAAAAGCTTTAAACACAAAATAAAACTAAAACAAGAAGGGAAAATAGAATGATATCAAACCGTCTGCACTATACTATGGGGAGGATAAACACCACAGTATAGCCCTGAGGATGAGTTGAGCATGATTGGTTGGTACAACTGCTGATTAGAAGCGATAATAGTCACAAGAAAAATATATTTCGATTTTCTTATAAGGTTGCTGTTGCTGATAGTATTTTCAAATATGAATCTTCTTCTTCTTTTTTAAAAATGGTGGTGTTGGTGTTGTTGGAGGACTATATTCTCTTAGTTTCTTTAGAATTTGCTTATTGCCAATAAGACTTTTGGGGAAGTTTGATACACTTAGAAAGGTGTATAGATTATTGTCAGATGATAAAAGTCCTTTACGATTCGTCACCATATCACAAATTAAATCAACTAGATTATAACTTTTTCCCTGAATTATAATTCGTTTCCCTGTGCTGTCGATTTGAATTTGATGTTCACCGCCAGTTTCCAACATGAAATAAGATAATACTCTCTTACTCTGTTCTCGATAGGTCACTGGCAATAGGTTTCCAATTTTCAATACAATTGAATTCAATTCCTTCTCCTTTGATTGTGCAGAATCTGAGGAGATGTTTCATGCTTAAAGGGGTCGGTAACAGTGGCGGCGGTGGGTCTCTCACGAAATGGTTTATGTTTGTCCACACGTCGCAATGCATCTTGAAGTAAAAGCAGTTTTTTGTCATTGGAAAATATTCTCATCATTAATGAATTTGCTTAGATTGTCTTCAAAATGTTCGACGGGCGAGAGGACAAGTTCAAATGGTGTCAATTTATAGGGTTTTGCCATTCTCTAGAGAAAACTGTTTACAAGTCCTGCAATTATTGGCAGTAAAAGTGTGAAAAAGCTACCGCCCGCTTGAAGGAGCCGTTTTCTTTTAAACATTTTCCCCTTGTTTTTACAAGCCAAGGCGCGTACAGTGGAACGATGTTGCTTTGTCTGTTGTCTAACACCTTCTGGCAGTTGAACATTGCCCTCAGTTAAATTTAAACAAAGTTCAGATATTAGATTAATGAATCATTGTCAACACCATGTTTGAGTATAGCCTTCCTCAGCAAGGGTTTTTGAAGTGCTTAAAACGGAAAATAAATGCCGTTGTTCGTGTAGTTTCTTCAGTGTCATAATGGCAAGCTAATAGCCTTTTCTACTGTTCACCGGAAGATATACTGTAATTTCATTGTCGAAAATGTTGGTGACTACACGTAGATCCTCGGGCATGCTCTGATTAAGATCCAGCAAAATGTAACCGTAGGGTTTATTAGTCGCCTGAGTGTACGCTGACAACAGAAATTTAGGGGCGCCGGGGTATATCGGTTTATTGAGAGTTATGAGCGAGCTAGAATCACGAACAACTCGATAGATAATATAGATAGTGCAATTCAAAGCAAGGGTTCGCATACATTTGCTCTGATGAAACAGATTGTGTAGAACTAGGGTTATGGAAATGTGTTCATGGTGGGAGCGAACAGTGAACAGTTGTAGCATTTCCTGTGAGAACTGTTCAATGGTTTCGGCCAAATCATCAATAATCAGCCATGAGTTAGATTCAATACTATTGAAAACATCAAGTCCCCGTATGAATTGTATTGGTATGGTTGTGGCAATAGCTTTTATTTGATCATAGGACTCCTGCCAAATACTATAGCAATAGTAGATTTTTTTGGCTTTTCCAAAAACATTTTATCGCAATTTTTAATTATTTTAGTTAAGAGTGTTGTTTTCCCCGACATTGAGGGACCACACAGAAACGACCTGAAGGTTGTTTTAAATTGATACATGTTGCTGCTGCTGTTGACAACAGTTGGACTACAACTAACTGTAAATCATACGTGTCCAATGAATAAGTAGTAGTAGCAATAATTTTCCCATAGATCTATCTACGTTAACAAGAGTAACAACAAAAAAACAATATTTCATGGTCATTTATTTCGGTAACATGAAAACTCTATTTGTTCAACATGAACAACAACGATAAGAATAACACTTGTTCAACAAGAACCTGACAATAATATTTCATGGTCATTTATTTCGGCAACATGAAAAAAAGACTCTATTTGTTCGACATGAACAATGATAAAAATGACACTTTATGTACAACAAAAATAAAAAAAACACTTTTGTCCATCAACAGCAATAACACTTTTTTGTACAACACTTATTGTCTTTAAACACTTTTCTGTACAACAACAACACTTTATGTACATTAGTAGCAAACGTTTCTGTACAAAACAAGAGCACTTGAAAACAACACTTGAAAACAACAGAAAAAAAACACTTGAAAATTGAACTAGCACAGTTGAACCTAATGAATTTAAAAATGGGGTCCCCCTACCCCCCGGGGCCGCGGGGCCGAAGGCCGGTCGCGGGCGGGACCCCCCACCCCCCGGAACCGGCCGCGGGAAGGACCCCCAACCCCCCCCCCCCCGGGAGCCCGCGGTGGAAAAAAACAGTACAATAGTTGTCGTCAATGCTACAGGTTAGGTTGGGTCAGTGGTGGTTAAGGTGGTTCGTTGAGGTTGGGTTAAGGTGAGGTTGGGTAGGTTAATTTATGAACGGGTCGGTGGTGGTTAGTTAATTTATGAACGGGTTGGTGGTGGGTTAGTGGTTGGGTTAGTCAGGTTAGGTTAATTTATCCAGACCAAGTTGATTGCGATAGTCTATGCATTCAACTCGATCTGAAATACGATAGTGGCCATGAGGCAGGACACTCACACCATTCTCGAGCACATAGACTTTGTCAGATATACATGACATTGCATTTTTTTCCACTCTCACAGTATAATTTCTATACTGTAGAGAGCAAATTGCAAGCACTTGTGCTCTCGGCACTAGGCTACTTTCTAAACAGTCTCTGTACACGCTCATGTTGAAATTTCTCTTTACAAAATGTGTAGGCACCCCTTTACACGCCTTCTTTTCATCCCCACTATGAGTTTTAACGCAATAAACTTTAGGACCCGGGAACACCCCCCTGGATATCAAATCACTCCCCGTCTCTGATTTTAACATTAATAGTTGGTTGGGGCTTGACGTTTCACCAACTCGGGGTAGAGTGATGGATTCCAGTTGGTGAAATCCATCCGCGAGCTGATGTGTTCCCCCTTTTCTAGATCACCAAATAAATGTTCGGTCCCTTTTACCTTTAACAGCAGAGAATCTGTATCCCCATAGTAAACTTGAACCTCCACCTCCCGTGGCCATTGCACCTTGCACAAATTGTAAAAAAACGACAATATGAGCTTTTTGGAAATTTCCAGTACTGAACTACCTCCTGCTATATTCTTGTTCAGTACCACATTTCGCTTTCGCCTGTGTAGAAGAACCATGCCAGTCTCTATGCTCGTGAACGATGTAAAATTCGGATCGGCAATAATTCGTGCACACTCTAGAGGGTCAGTCACGACGTCGCAGCGAGATCTGTTACGTACACTTTCACACATTTTGCCAAACGCTGAATTTAGAATGAGTTTGTACATTTCCTTCTCCACCTTTGAGTTTGCCCTAGAGCGTTTATCGACAAAAGTGTCGATAAACGTCTTTAAATATGGTCGCTGATTGAACTGTAGGACCCTATGTATTTTGGTGATTTTGAAGCCATTGTTCACCATCCAGTGCAAAAAGCACATGGTGAACAACGATATTCTCCTTAGGGTCCAAATCAGCAATCAGTTTTTGCTTAGGGGGAGTCCAGTGCATCCCCATATCCTCAACCAATGATCGATTGTAGGGGCTCAGTGAGTCCCTGCTCACGGGTCGATTGATACAGGGAAAAACAAAATCTTTGACGGAGTCGAGAAGCGCCAGAGGAATGTGACCGTCTATTTCAAAGAACCATCTTTGTGGCCCATTGTCCTCGACGGTGGTAATGTCGGGGAACTCACAAGGATTCTCAAGCCATTGGTAGTTCCCACACGGCAAAGAGTAGTGAGACATTGCCGAGGGATACAATGAGTTCATGTCCAAGAAACACTGCATTTGACTTTGCACCGGTGCTTTGTCCGCTCGGATCGGTTGACAAGACGCGGGTCCCCATGAAAAAACATGATATCCCTCATTGAACGCTCTACAAAAAGGTGTTTCGCTCTTCACTACCACTGGCTAGAAAATATCTTGTACCGGCTGCGAACAGATTTTGCATCCTCTACACTATACGATTGGGGCTCTGGCAAGGATTTTAAAAAAAGTGCTTCGGAAAATCTTAGGTCCAGTGCGCGAACCCTTGGCGAGAAATTAAAACAAAATGGTAAAGGTTTAAAAAGGTCGAGAGAAACAATGCATCACTCATCAGTCTCCACACAGGTCGTTAGACGAAAGACATCATCCCTCTTATCAAAGAAAAGAAGGAAAAAGCCGACACGTGCTGTAAACAGAAGAAGAAGCCCCAGGAAAAATTGTTAGATCGAAACTGGATTTCTTCTCTTAAGATGTCCTACCTACCGCATAAGGATTCTCAACCTTCAATCACCGCCTCATAGAATCTATTCAATGCAGAAAATGTTGATGTGAGTGTCAAGCATGGATACTATGAACAATTTTATCCTCAACAGCCTCTCTCCGATAATATCCACTTTCAAATTTATTCCAATGAAGACTACTTTATGGACATGTCTTCAACATTTATAGATTTACAAATGAAAGTCCGGAAATCCGATAATACAATGCCAATTCGGGCCGATGGAATATCCTATGAAATTGTATACTACATAATTTATTTCGTCAAATTAGTGTCTACATCAATGGCACGCTGGTGAGAACAAGCAACAATCTCTCAAATTATACTAGCTATATGCAATTCATGCTGATGACACCAAGTCATACAAGGAATTGAGAGGCAACTCCAATGGATATGAATATATTACTAATACTGATAGTACAGATGCACTTAAAAATGCTACAACTAGCGAATTACATCTAGTTGGAAAAATATATCATGAAATATTTAATATACCCCAATGGCTGCCGCCCAATGTCAAAGTAGATATAAAACTGACGCTTGCACCCTCCAATTTCATATTGAGAAAAGAACTTGCTGCCAATCCTGATGTAAGTCTCTCCCTCACCTCGGCAATACTTCATGTACGCAAACAACAGGTCATGAGTTCTGTGGAAATAATATTAAACTACTTGTTTCTCATACAATCACAAACCAACGTCATATTGCTATGGGCTCACGCACCTTCACCGATTCATCCTTTATCAATGGTGAAATTCCGTCAAAACTTGCTTTGGCATTTGTAAAAAGCGCCAGTGTAATAGAATCATGGACTGAATGCCCACATAAATTCGAGATGTTTGGACTTTCATCTCTTGTGTGCAAAGTAAACGGTATCCCACTCTACAATCTATCTTTTGATAAATCCTATAGAACATTGTATGAGTTGACCATGCAAACCCTAGATCATGACTCTCAACTATTGAAAATGGTATAAACCGAAGATATGTTTGCTAAAACACATGGTATCATTGTTCTGGATTTGTCTGGCACACAGGATATGAGTATAGTACGTACGGGGAGTGTGCGTTTAGAGTGTACATTTGCCGACCCATTGAATGAGAGTATTGCACTAATCTCACTAAATCAATATGAAACCTACTGGGAAATCACTCCCGAAGGCAGTGTTTCTACTAGACTTGGCGCCATGAACACCAGTCAAATAATCAATGTATTTATATGGACCCCTACATGTCCCAGTACAAATCCTATTGTCTACCCTCGGACTTTCTTGGAAAAATTCAAAGTGTCAACAATACCTTGATTATTGTTAATAGCAGTCCGTCGACTGTGCTGACGGGTCATTGGCTGTGCATCTTTCAAACAATGAAGATGATTGAATTTTTTGATCCTCTTGGTCTACCCTATACATTTTACACACTCACATCAGCAAACTATATTGAGAGCAGTGGGAAAAACTATTATTCAAAATCGGAAGAGGGCGCAGGATCTAACGACTAAAAGCTGTGGCTTCCATGCACTACTATATTTTGTGTTCCGATGTCGCAGCTATACTTACAAGCAGTTTCTCCACATTTATAGTGACAATCCACGTCTGAACGACTTTCTAGTGGAAAATATTCTCTAAGACCTATACAATATTGATTTCAGTACCCTAAGAGTAAAGTGCTTAAAAAATGTTTGTGAATTTGTTTATTAATAAAATGCATATATATATATATACAACAATGTCTTTAAATCTTCACTTTAGATTTCTTCTTCGATGTATAGGCAACTGTCGTGAACCACTAATGCCGGTAAATCATTTGGATTCACTGTATATGATCTTGATTGACTGCAAAGTCAGGGTCACATTTTCTACAGTACAATGTAACTTCACTCTTGTCATATCTCTTTGTATAGTCAATGATACTATTTGCATTCATATTATGAAATTTACGAGTTTCAATCTGTCTATTTGAAGCAATATCACATACAGTGTTTTCAAATGGTGAATCACATTCGGTAACTGCCAAATAAAAATCACTTGGTTTATAGTCATAGTAGGCAGTGTCGTCACAACGATGACGTAGAAACCAAATTGTCTTGTTACCCCAACAGTTGAATCGTAGACCAGATTCCTCTTCCCAGAATAATTTAAATCCACGACGATACCAATCTCGTAGAAATAAACTGAAATCACGTTTAGGATTCTTTCCAATCATAGCGGGGTAAGTATTCTCCCACTGATCACATTTATCATAGTGACAATTGGAGCACAGGTGTCCTCTAGGGTGAGAGTCACAAATCTCTTCAAGACATGAATTACATCCTTGAATTTGTACTGCATAG
The DNA here is from genome assembly GCA_027921565.1 of Artemia sinica. Taxonomy (NCBI): domain Eukaryota; kingdom Metazoa; phylum Arthropoda; class Branchiopoda; order Anostraca; family Artemiidae; genus Artemia; species Artemia sinica. Next base: position 53,671 of record JAPEVW010000357.1, read on the forward strand.
CCTCTATGTAATTTACAAGGATTACATAATTTACACTTTTCACTATAGTCATCAATAATTGTACAATTCTCACAATGAGTCCAACTGCCAAGAGTGTACATGCACAATGGACATGTATAGAACATTTTTTTTTCGGTTTCCAATGTCACTTGACTCTCTCACAGCTAAAACGAAACTGATCGTCCTCGCTCAATAAATTCAGTGAGGGGAATGGGGAGAGGAGTAGCTCTGTGACGTTACCTCTTTCGAATGAGGAGCCATCTACATTGAATCCATTGGCAATGTTTTCAAAAGTATATCCACGATATGATTCTGCTTTGTTCCAATTAATATATCAATAAATTGACTATAAGCACTTGAGTCACATTTTAAAAGTTTCATACAATAGTCCAATGGGGGAGAATCACTCCTCATTATATTGTCAAGTGTTCCCTGACGAGAGAATATCCTGCGTTGAAGTGATAACTCGAGAAAATCGTCATCCAAAATCAAATGTTTTTCCATAAACACTAGATTTGATCTAATTCTCTCTTTCTCAAATTTATTCATTTTTCAATCCTTTCACTCTGACTGCTGACTCTAGACTGACCCTGATTCGTTAGCCCTAACCTAACCTAACCAGAAAAGAAAGGGAACATTTTCGATTTCGAAACAATTTTATTGAATAATTACAACAACAATAATAGTAAGCATGTACAATTAGCGATACAGTTTATTGTCTTCGATATGTTTCACTAATGCACTTAAAGCACATTGAAGTCTATTCACATGTGCTATATCAACTTTTGCAGCGAAACATAATTGATCCTCCATTTTAAATTTGCTCAAGGAAATCACATATATCTTGCATATACTTCATCCCATTCCAGACAAAGTCGTGATCCTCTCGTGATTTCCACCGCAATGTTTGGTGCTCTTGTATTATTACCATCAACTTCTAATAGGGTAAACATTCCACTCGTCATCAACACACAAATATATATCCAAATGAGTAAAGTCAAAACTGTTTCTTCTCACTCCTTTGAATTCTATTCACAGACTAATAAAAACTATAGCAAAAATCCTATCCTCATATTCCCTCCGCCGCTAATATGTAAGCACCCCCTCTGATTGGCTGAGAAGGAAACACGTGATCTAACTGTTTCCTATTCCTGGAAACTCATAACATTTGCCTCGAGCATGCACTTGCCCAAAACAACAACAACAACAAATACTGTTTCCTATTCCTGGAAACTCATAACATTCGCCTCGAGCGTGCACTTGGCCAAAACAACAAATAAATCGACCTTGAAAAAGAGGTCATTGACCCCATTAACCACGTGTTCTCCCTAGGGACTCTATGCCCATATATGGTGCCCCGTCAGCATTAAACTAAATTGTAGATGGCAGCAGGGGTGAGGGATCGCGCTGGTACCCCCCTTTCTACTGAGATAGTTTCTTTGTCCACAATTACGCCAGTTCCCACTCTTATAAGTTATCCATACTCTTTGGGATAGCCTCTATTTTTGCTCTTTTCGAATTTTATTCACTCAATAAAGGTCGAGAAGTTAGTGGCGTTACCCATCCTGGATGCCCCCAGAACCTCGACAACACAACAAATGAAAACACTAAGGCAGTGAATAAAATTTCTACTGCTAATATAAAGGATTTCCATTACAGAAGTTGCTGAGGATATAGACATAACAGAATAAATTGCAGATATTAATATGGATAACTTCGTTTCTTCATTTTTTATTTGTTTAATTTCACTTTGGATGCTCAATTTTACATATGATGAGAATTTTCCAGGAGGAATTGTCAGGGGGAATTTTCCGAGGGAGAAGTAACTCCTTTAGTTGCTTTGGTGTTCTCATCGAAGTAACTCTATTAGTTTCTGTGACCTATGTGGATCAGTTGCGACAATTGTAGATATTAATATTTGTTGTTTTTATTCCTTGGTTTTGGCTTTTATTTGTGTTTAGATTATTTTATTTTCTGTCTTTGTTTCGACAGCGTTGAACACGCCTCGTTATCATACAGACGAAATATCCACGTCGTTTTGATTTTTATCTTTTCTTTCTACTGTCTGTAATCCCATTTGTTTGTTTTTAATTGAGGGTTCTTTCTTTGTTTGTCCTTTGAGAATTTTCCGGGGGAATTTTCAACTGGTGAGGAGGAAGGGAATTGCCATAGGGGGATTTTTTTGAGGAGATTTTCCGTATTGAATTTTCTTGGGGGAAATTTTCTTGGTGGGAGGGGGAATAAATCGGACCCCGCTTGACTATACAGGACCCAGAGTTCAATGTTTTCTGCAGCAGCCCGCCAGAGAGCCCAGAAATCGTATTTCGGTTTTGAAATTATGCAAAAGCGTCTCCATAATAATCCAAATAAGAAGGAGGAATAAGGAGATATACGTAAGACAGCAGGCCCAAAATAATGCAAAATTAGAAATGCTTGATGAATCAGGGGGTTTTTAAGGACGAAAAAAGATTATGAGGCTAAAGTGAGTCTAGATACAAGGTCTAAAATGTTCGTCGGGATGATAAAACGTATTTTGAAACAGAAGAGGAGGATAGCCTTGCAGAAAAGTAAGGGAGAACTGATATAGGGTTATTAAAAAGAGTGAAATGTGGTCATTTTGGAAAAAGGTAAAAACAAGATGTCACCTTACCCCAGCTAAAAAGTACCCTGATCCAAACAGATGGCCAACATATTACAACGACTTGACCAGCAAGATAAATGAAAAAGGTTTATTATTATGTCTTATAATTTTATTATTTTGAGGTATATATTTAAGGGATAGATAAAATAATTCTTAATTTAAGATAAAAAAAAACAAACTGCTTCTAAGATGTCATTCAACATGATTTTAATTTTAAATACAACACACTATTTTTAAGATAAAATTAAAAAGATATAACTTATAACAGGCTATTATTGAGGTTTAGCAAAACAGTTTGTCAGCATAATCTAGGAGTAAATATAATACTTAAAACGAGCATAAATTAACTTTTAAAAATAAAAAAACTCAAAACAGACATTAACTGCTATGAACAAAGAAGCAAAAACCCAAAATGAGCATAAATTACCATGAGCCATGGGTTTAAGCTCAAAACGGAAAAAAAAAAATCAGCAAAGTAGGTGTAAAATGCCAACCCCTTCATACCCCAAAAGAAATGTACAAACGACCCCACCTAAACGCTTAACAATCGGAAAATGGCTGCTATGTGGCGTTTTTAGATTTTTCTTTATTCTATTAAATTTTTTTTTCTTATTTTTCAGGTTACAACCTATTAAACAGCTCTTGGTAATAAACTGTATGTAAAGAGCGATCTTTCCTATTAGAAAATGCCATAGTCTAGATAAATCACTGACTAGAATGTATACATAAAAAAAATTGACTTTTAAGTTGATTAATTAAAAAAACTGTTTCCAAAAAACATGTTGTTCAAGGAAAACTAAGAGCTCCATTAAACAAAAAACAAGCAGAAATAAAGTAAAATATTCTTCCAGGCGTAAAAATACAACAAATCACCGTTAATAAATGAAACCCAAAACGAACGGAATTTACGGCTATTAACCGAGTTAAATTCAAGACGGGCAAAAATTAAAATGACTAGGGCTGACATCCCCCATCCTTTTTCAAGATCAGAAGATAGTTTACACTTTACAGAAAAAAAAACAAATGATTGCGGATCGTGAGTTTAATATACATATACTGATATTTATACTTTAAAGTTTGAATAACTTTTTATTTAGGTCTAAAAAGACCTCCTTTTGAGGTCTAAAAAGTGAAAACATTTAATCTATTTTTTTTTCAGTAAAGTGCAAATTGTGTTTCTGGTCTTGAGAGGACATTAATTGCCCCAAAGGCTTCAATTTAACTACCCCAGTCGTTCTCAATATATTGCTGAGGTGTCTTTATAGGCAATCATGCACATAGTGCCTTTTGATTTATTTTTAAGCAAAATTTAGTTTTGAAACATAATGGGCCAACTACATAATTGTGAAGGATTGACATACCCGATATCCCTAGAGACAGAGCTACCAGACCGTTCTGCTATACAGACCAAAATGTCTTTTTCGACATAACACCTTTAATTAGGTGTTGTTTTCTTAGACCACACTGCCGTTCGATAACGAACAAATAAACTTCATTGTCTAAATAAATGGATTTATCCCCATTTCAAAGTTTATTTGTTTGACCAAAATGTCTTCCTTAAATTTTTGACTGGATGTGTTTGGAAAATAAATGAGCTTGGGAGGAGGGCTGCTTGCCCTCCAATCTCTTTTTACTCTTTTTAATCTCGCTATTATAGAGCGGCGATGCCTACGGCTTATATTGCTTATATGCCCTTTTGAAAACCTGCATCCATATAGTTTTTTGGTTTATTGAAACTCACCTTAACACTCCCTATGCAAATAGGCCCCTCCCACTCCCCTTTTTCTTATCAAAATCGTCCGATCACAATTTTGAGACAGCCATTTTGTTCAGCATAGTTGAAAGGCCGAATAACTATGCCTTTGGTTTAGAGATATCATGACCCCCACAGCCCCTGGGGAAAGGCCTTTAAGTTACAAAAATTTCCCATTGTTTACGTATAGTATTTGTTACGTATATTATAGTTACGTATACGACTAGTATCAGTACTAGTAGTCATTCAGTTGTTAACAGGTGAACATCTAAAGCAGATTAAATATATAACAGAAACTAAGGATTATAAGTTGACTGAATTTAAATTATATTGTGAAAGCTATTGGAATTTATTCGAACTTGGGATATCACGCGTGCAGAATTCTACCTTTTAATATATTGATTGCGCTTATGCGTTTGTTAGATTGAGACTTTGCTTGTGGTGTCTTTTGGGGGGGCGTATTTACGATTTTCTGAATGGAAGTTTGGATTTTTCCTAATTGAAATTTGAATTAATTCGGAGCAATTTTTAATGAAGAGGGGTGTTAGCCGTGCTCAAATTGACGGTGGCTTAGCAAACTGTACGTAACGGACCCACGTGGATAAATAATTGGTCCTTAGTGAGGTACGCAGATATCTAATTTTTGTTGTCTGGAAAATAACCATGGGACGTAAAAGAAAGCGACCTCGTAATGCAAGAGATGATACAGAAAGCACTCGGAGGGGAGAAGGTGAATATGATCTTAACATTACTGTTAGTAGCACTGATTCTACAAATAAATTCGCGATTTCAGCAGTTGTGGAAAGTCTAAATACTGTTAACAGAAAATGGAAAAAAAGCTAGATTCTTTAGAAAATAGGATTAAATGAATTGATAAAGTGACAAATTTGGAGATATCATATGGAGGATTTGCAAGACAGCTGACTGAAAATTATGAGCGAGTGAGGCAGCTTGAGCAAGTCAAAGAATCTCTAAAGAATCAAGTAAAAGTAATAGCTGATGCAGGGGCGGATCCAGGATTTTTTTTAGGGGGGGAGGCAAAATAGGTTGATCCGATAAAAAAATTAGGGGGGGGAGGTCGCAAAATAGGTTGATCCGATAGACTTGCGTTAGGAGCAAGTTTAATTAACGCAAACTTGGGTTAATTAATTAAATTACACTACTTTAGACTACGCTAGGGCCCCCCCTGGGGCCTGGATCCGCCACTGAGATGATGATTGTATAGCTCGTAGTAAAGAGACAAATAACTTGAGTACGAGATTGGCCAGGCTGGAGTTTGATAAACTGGAAAAGAATATTATCATAGAATTTCTCTTGTGAATCGGAACAAAATGCGAAAGATGTCGTCAAAAGCATTCTTAGGGAAGGACATGAAATGGCTCCTGTCCCCACCATTCAAGGTAACCCAAGTGAATAAGCAACAGAAAGTTATTCGTGTTTAAGTATCTGATAAAAAATCGAAAATTGATATTTTGAAAAATTCTAAGCAATATAAATAAATAGTAACACAAATAAAATCAGATACTTACGCCATTCAGTTAGAAATAGGTAAAGAGATTATATAGTGGCATCTGAAAAATCGTCAAAATTTAGCTGTTTATTATAATTTGTTTTTCAATTTAAGAATTTTTTTTTAATCATTTTTCTTACTAGTGATTAAATATAGGTAGTTTGGCTTTGAACGAAAATTTTGAAAAAATAAAAAGCCAAAGGTAAACCACTATCGTCGTCCCTGATATTTACTTCAGTGATGATGTCACGGCTGAAGTTTGCAAAACAAGAAATAATTTGTAGATTAAAAGGGCGAAACTACGTAAATTAAAATAGACGCTTGGATCTCGAAAACTTTTCCGCCTATTTTTCTTTTCAATCGCCCCAACGAGACATGTCCAAATATTCACCGGACGATTTGATTCCTGAACTTGATTATGCACCGAATAATCATTCATTTCGTAACCAACATAGCGGCAATTAGTGTAGCTTACGAGGAATAATAGCTGTTCGATTTCAAGTTCCCATTGATCAAGGAGTAGCAGGTGATTAATGAGTGATACAAAAATATTTGGGGAGAAAAGACTCAGTAAGTATAAAACGAGCTAGCCAATAAGGATTGAAATATGGAGTTTTCAGTCTTTGCAGATATTAAACTCTAAGTTTAGAGTCTTTTTACCAAATAATTCCGCAATCCCTGGAAAAATACTCTAAAATATTAAGAAAAATAGAAGAACAACTTCAAAGAAGCATTGGATTACTCCGAGTTTGTTGAGATCGATAAATAAGAAGAATAATTTGTATGAGAAAAAGGTACGTCGTTCCTGCGATATAAATGAGCGAATTTATAAGAGTTATCGTAATACCCTGAACAGACTCCAGCGAAGGGCTAGACAAGATTATTATAAGATAGAATTTGAAAAAAGCATCTGAAAGTCCTTCGAAAACATAGAATGTGATAAGAAGTGCTTTAGAACAATCACCTGTGGAATCCCTCACGAAATATTCCGTAATGATGGAACCAGTCTTCCAAATCCAGAAGAAATTTAAGAAGAATTCGCTAACCATTTTGACAGTTGGATAGAGAGTGAAATAGTCGATTATAAGCAAACCAGGCCACCAGACTTTTTTCTAAGGAGCTAGAAATCTCTTTAAATCTACTCCCAGTTCAGGAATCTGAGGTTCGAAATTGTTTATGGTATGAAAGGCTCGGCTGCTGGCTCTGATATAGTTTTAATTAGAGCAATAAAGACATTTTTGGGAGTAATCGCTCAAACTTTTGTTTCATTAATTAATCAGTGTTTAAAAGAGGGAGTGTTTTCGAGTTGTTTCAAATCAGCGAAAGTTATACCAATACATAAAGGAGGAAGTACTGGTGATGCTAAAAATTATAGACCAATTTCGATTTTACCCATTATATCTAGGATACTAGAAAAGTGCTTTTCTGTCAGAATTTATCAATACCTAGAAGACCAGAGAATATTAAATCCGACACAATTTGGATTCCGGCAAGGACCGCACTACTGAGCAAGCGAATATATATTTGACAAGTATTATTAATACGGCGTTAGATAATGGATATAAAGTTGCACTGTATTTTTAGATATTGTAAAGGCTTTTGATACGGTCAGTCATGATATTCTGTTAATGAAGTGTGAAACTTATGGGATTAGGGGCCCCACTCTTTCGTTTTTACGTTCTTTTTTGCCTTGATAGAAAACAATATGTTCAAATTGGTAATATCGATTCTGATGAAAATAGTATTGAGGGTGGAGTTGCACAGGGTTCGGCGCTTGGACCCTAATTATTTTTGATTTTGTGAAGGATCTTCCACAGTCTGTAAGTAAACTGGAGACACGAATGAGTGAGATCGTCAAAAAGGATAGTGCGGCTACAGTGCCTGTGTTTGCTGATAATACTTCTTTAATGGTGATCGCAAAGTCATAGAAAGGTTGCTCCTAGGGAGTGTAAGAGAATCGCTAAATGAAGTTCAAGATGGCTGAGAGTGAATCAGGTAAAGGTTAACCCTACTAAGATCACTTTTCTCGTATCTTCGAGAACATCGAATTATTATCCATTAATACAGCATATATCATATGAAGATGCTTGATTTATGAAGATTGCTCGTCAAAAGGTAGTAAAGTATCTTGGCATTATTATAGATGAGACTCTCAGTTTCCAATCTCATATTGAAACTTTATCCCAGATTTTATCGCGTAACTTGATTATGATTCGTAAACTTAAATATATGTTTCCAACTAGTATACCTAGGCTTCTCTATTTTTCGTTAATCCATCCTTATATTTTTGTACTGTTCTTCTGTATGCTTGGGTACATTTTCTTCAATTGTTAATCATATGTGAAGTATTCAAAACAAGTCTATTAGAATATTATGAGGAAAATCAGAAAGAAAATCGGTTCGAGAAGTTTATAGGGATCTTAGGATATTTCCGGCGGCAGTCCTCATCATTTTTGTATATTAGTGTTTATGTATAGGCATAATGTGAACCAGCTGGAGGAGTGTTTTAACGGTTGGTTTTATAGCCGATGGAATATACATAAACAAAATACTAGGAGTAAGAATGATCGTTACACTCCACGCCAGGTCTACGTTTTCTTTTATTATAAAGTGTATAAATTTGTGGAATAATTTGAATAATGATATGAAGAAGATAAAATTTTTTTTGTGATTTCAAAGTAAAATCGAAAAAAAATTACTAAGTAAGTATGAATTTTACTTTTGTTTATTTTGGAGGAGATTTGATTTAAATTAAGTTGTAAATCTTTGTTGGTTGGGGAGTGTGACCCCACAGCATGGATATGGTGTGTACTTCCTGCCCCTGTAGTATTTTTTTTTTTCTTCCTTTTCTTTCCCCTCTTTTTTTTCTTTTTCTTATTATAGTGAAACTAAAATATGTAATATGCATGTGTTGTTCTACCTAATTCACCCCACATCAACCGTTTGGTTTTGGGTGAATCTTATTGATTTTGTATGTAAATTGTTGTTAAAATTTACATTTTTCGGGTGGGGAAGGGGAGTTTTTTTTTACTGGTGGGATTTTCCACGGCGATAATTTTCCATGGGGAGGGAAGTCTCCAATGGGTGAATTTTTCAGGGGAAATCTTACACTGTGGGAATTTGCCAGAATTCCCACACGAAATTCTTCTTACATCTCGTTTTCTCTTTGCCAACTCAATTTTACACGAGGTGATGTTTAAGAGTTTCCATATCGTCCGTAAAATTTCCACCAGGATTGAATCGTCTGGGAGCAATGGTTCCAAACTGTGGTAGACACTAACCTAACTACCTTTCAAAAAGAGCAACTCATTGAAGTCTCATGTGGTCCCACGCTGAAAAATAAATGCTTAACTGCTGGTACTACATTGATACATTTCTGGAATGGTATTGGGAAGGAATACAAAGAACTGTCAAGCACTGCTGTTAAATTTCTTGTAGGGTTTTCGACCACTTATTTATGTGAAAAGGGTTTCTCAAGTTTTAACCTATCTTAAAAGTAAATCTAGAAACAAACTCAATGTTGAAGATGATTCAAGATTGTATTTAACTAAGTTAAAACCCAATTTCGATAAACTCTGTAGAGGGAAACAAGCTCATCCTTCTCACTGATCTCTTTCAAAGTATGCGCTTTTTGTTCTTTAAATTTTTTACTTATCTTTTATTTTATAGTTCATAGAAAATCCAGAAAAAATCCCGTAGAACTCATAATCAATGCATAGAAATTCAGGGGAATTCAAAGAAATCATAGCCAATGCTTAAAAAGCCAGACTAATTCATAAAAAAACAAGAATTCATAGAAGTCATAAGCAATGCATAGAAATCCAGACGAATTAATACAAAAATCCGGACCAACCCTAGAAATCCAGATCAAACCATAGAAATCAAAACCAAACTGTAGAAATTATTGCCAACCTCTAAACAATCATGACCAAACCATAGAAAGCAAGACCAAACTGTAGAAATCATGACCAACCTCTAAAAATCATGACAATACATAGAAATCCCGATGAATTCGTAAAATTCAAGGCCAAATTGAATAAATTAAGGTCATAACGAATCCAAAAAAATCAATACTAAACTGTAGAAATCAGGGGCAACCCTAGAAATCCAGTCCAAACCATAGAAATCGACTAAAACTCTATACTATACTAAAACTATAAACTAAAAATCTAAACTTAAACTAAAATAAAGCTCTAAATTAAAACTATAAACTAAAGCTCTAAACTAACATTCTAAACTAAAACTCTAAACTAAAAATCAAAACTAAAACTAAACTAAAATTAAACTAAAAGTCTAAACTAAACTAAACTTAAACTTTAAACTAAAACTTTAAACTAAAACTCTAAAACTAAAACTCTAAACTAAAACTCCAGACTAAAACTTTAAACTAAAAATCTAAATTAAAATTCTAAACTAAAAACTCTAAACTAAAACTAAACTAAAACTCTGAACAAAAATCTAAACTAAAACTCTAAACTAAAAATCTAAACTAAAACTAAACTATAACTCTGAACTGAAACTTTAAACTAAAACTCTAAACTAAAAATCTAAATTAAAACACTAAACTAAAACTCTAAACTAAAATTCTAAACTAAAAATTTAAACAGAAACTCTAAACTAAAACTCTAAACTAAGGCTCTAGACTAAAAAAATAAACTAAAACTCTAAACTAAAACTCTAAATTCAAACTCTAAACTAAAACTCTAAACTAAAACTCTAAACTCAAACTCTAAACTAAAACTCTAACTAAAACTGTAAACTAAGACTATAAACGAAAACTCTAAACTAAAAATCTAAATAAAACTCTAAACTAATGCTCTAGACTAAAAATTTAAACTAAGACTCTAAACTAAAACTCTAAACAAAAAATCTAAACTAAAACTCCAAACTAAATCTCTAAACTAAATCTCTAAACTAAAACTCTAAACTAAGACTAAAGTAAACTCTAAATTAAACTCTAAACTAAAACTCTAAACTAAACTGTAAACAAAACTCTAAACTAAAAAGCTAAACTCAAACTCTAAAACCTAAACTCTAAAAAAAAACCTAAACTGCAACTCAAAGCTAAAACTCTAAACTAAAATTATAAACTAAAATTCTAAACGAAAACTATAAACTAAAACTCTTAACTAAAACTCTGAACTAAAACTAAACTAAAACTCTAAACTAAAATTCTAAACTAAAATTCCAAACTAAAACTCTAAACTAAAAATCTAAACTTAATATCTAAACTAAACTCTAAACTAAAGCTCTAAACTAAAATTCTAATCTTAAACTCCAAACTAAAACTCTAACATATAATAAACTAGGTAGTGTCGATGATCAACCATAGAGCACCAGTGGGGCGGCCGTATAAAAAAAAAAATCCAAAAACTATGTTCACCAAAGAATACACGCCATTTTTAAGACATGAAAAAAAGTTCACAAAATCAGTCTTTTAATAATTAAAAAAAAAATTCAGAATAAAAAATGATTAATATCCGCCTCAAGGGCTAAGCTGGCAAACCACCCGAAGGCAGTTTTATGTGCTTTTTAGTTTTAGTATTACTCTTTGCTGTCCCCTGAAGGTCCAATTTCAAATACATTTTACGGATTGAATTCAATAGTTCAAGAATGGGTAGTAGGAAGGGGTGTTTTTTAAAACCAAATATGACAATTGACATACAAACACATATAACATAGTTTCAGTATAAATTCAATGGGTTGATCGGAAATATTAAAATTTTGGAGATCGAAACATATTTCATTAACCATCAAAAGAATATGTCTGTCCAGTATACCTCTTAAATCACCGTAGTGCGCATATTCTCTGAATGATGCCAAAAATGGTGCCCGGAAGCAGATCACTGATCCAATTGAGAAATCGATTGTGCAAATAACTTGTTATGATGTAGTGACGCTTAACATCAGTTGGCCAACGTCCCAGAAACAATACATGGATTGCCTTAGAATGTATTTCTAAGGACATAATATTTTCAATAACTTGTTGCCTCAGTCGAGTAACGTGTCGTTCTTTTACCACTGGAAATCATGGGTCTCACGTTCGATTCCTACATCAAACACAAATTTCATAAAATCAATGGGAAGTTGCTTAGAAGCTAAAAAACACGTCATTGGAATAGAAAACATGTTACCATCTATATCTGTAGTTAACAATAACACCATCTATGAATTTTATATTTAGATGGCAGCATTGGGGAAATTGCCCTTAAACCTTCTTTATGACATGAAGCTTAGGAAGAAAAGAGTAACCCTATGGGGCCACTTGTAATAGAGTGTCGCTCAGAATGTAGTACCGCTTGTATGATGGGCCGTTCAGAATGTAGGGCCGCTTGTTTCTAAAAATTTGTTGGAAAATCTGGCTTGGAAAATCTGGCTTGGAAAAAATTGTTTCCAGGAATATGCTATGGCTCTTGTTAAATGGTAGGAGAGGACTCTTGGTGCAATAGGGATCTTGTGGTATGGTGGGACAGGGCACCTGCCGTATGGTGGGGACAGTGCCCCGCTTAAAGGCATTGACAAAATACTTTGGGAGTGGCTCAGCAATTGTTTAGATGGTAATATAGAACCTTTCTACCACTTTTTGGGTAAATCTTACTTCTAGCACATGTTTTGTTTTTATCTTAGAAGCATCAAAAAACTGAAAGTCCCTCCAAAAGGGCACCCTTGCTAGAATTTTTTTTTATTCTACGAGCAAGCTTTATCCTATTTAAAATTAAAATAAAATAGAATGAACATTTTCAGTCATAAAGCCACTATATAAACTTATCCATGTCTGTTCCTTAAAACTAATAGTGACCAGGGCCGTATCCAGGATAGGGGAGTTTGATAGGGGAGGCGGTATTTTTTGCGGGGGGGGGGGGGGGGGGGGGGTGGGTGAAAAAACTGTGTGAAACGCTTCAAAATGTGCTTATATGCATTTTGTTATGTTTTTACATGTTGGAAAAAACATGTTGGAGGGTTCAACCCCCCCGCCCTAGTCCCCTGGATACGCCCTTGATAGTGACTCTAATAATAAATTTTGCTATGAATTGGACAGTTGTATATTGATATTTCATTTATTTTTCAGATGCTCGTCGTTTTGATCTTTTTGGAAATTCGCTTTGAGCTTAAAATATGTTATATTTCAGTTTTTAAATTTACTCTCTCAATCTGCTGGGGAGCAAACATGTGGATTTTTCCTTTTTTGCCTGCCACCGGTTTTAGTTTACTGCAAGAAAGTAGTAAGGAACCTGCGGATATGTGAACCTTATGCCGGATTGATAAATATGACTCTTAACTGGTCTGGCTTTAAGTGTCTGGTACCCTCATCCTACTCCTTGCCAACTTTTAGCAGAAAGGTAGAGCTATGGCACTTTGTTTGGATGTAAATCTTAAAAGAATTGTATTACGTCTGATTGGAGAAGAAAAAAGGGCTTTCTGCTCCTTCAACAGCACTTCCAACAGCAAATTTTCAGCAGAAAGGTAGGCAGGCTTTTTTCAATGATTGGCTTGATATTTATTGGGAATTAGAAGGGTTATCTTAATATAGTCAGGCAGTCACTCGCTGAAAATTTGACTAGTAGGGGATCAGTAAGCAGCAGAAGGTTTGACTATGGAATATGGGTAATTAATAGCGTTGATTACAGATATGAGTGTTATATATTCGAATTTTTAATACTGAAAATTAAAAAAAACACAGTTTTTTTGTTCTTAAAAAAATAAACTTTGCGAAACATTCAACAATGATCACGCAGCCTATGTAATCGATAACCCTATAATCCATACCGAGCGGAGGTAAACTTGCATAGCATAGTACTCAAAAGAACCGTCAGATGGCTACAAAAATTTGAACGTCCACTTTCGAGCGTATAACTGTATTCAAAAGTCAAAATGAGAGGTAAGGAGGTGTGGATTTTTACCACAGACGGTGATAAAGACTTTCATTCAAATGTAAAGAAACTTTCCTTGCACAGAAGGATCAAGCCTAGACCTCTATATCTCTTCCACAAGTAAAGCAATCCGTTTCTGCAATCCCCATTTATCGACAACCTGAGCCAATACTCTTTCCATTAGAGAACACAAAACCAGCTGTATCACAGCCCCAAAGTGTATGAAGACGGTGGATGAAAAAAAACTAGATCATTTGGTAAATTCATGCTAAGTTGATGCATAGGCAACCTGAATATTCACGTAATTTGGCCTAAACTTTCCGTTTTTCATTATTTTTTCGAGTGGTATCCAAGAAATAGCTTATAATGATAAAGCAAAAGGACAACAATACCTGTGTCGTTTGCATCGGCATATACAACACCGATACCCCTCTTCTAGCAGTCCCAGTGAGCAACACAACTCTTGTATCTGCCTCTTTCTTGTGCAACTCAAACACTGTTCAAAAGTCAGTATCAATATTTCCGCTTTTTGCTGAACATCACTAGTTTTCATCCGGTCTTGAAAGCCTCCAGAGAGGCAGACACTCAAAGCTGCTTGCGGCACAAGAAGTAAGTCTTCAAATTCGTCAAATGAAAGTTAAATTATCTAGCTTTGAGTGTTTACCTAGAAATGCTGCAAAATTGTAAGGAGATCCTCGTGCTCGTGGCAACCACCCCAGTCATTCGAGCATAACATATAGCCTTCTGTGTCACAACATCCAAATATTCCATCATTTCTACCTACAAGGACATGCAGTTCTTTAAAGTCACCGTTAATAGACACAAGAGCAGAGATGTTCGTTTCGCGTAGCTCTCAATAGTTTCTGAGGTCTCAATGGCTTCTGAGGCACGGCATTAAGTCCACCACCCTTGATTAAGTTGATTTCGTGCTAACCCCGACGGTAACGGGCAGACCATTCAAATTACCTTTGTTTTCAGATACTCCAGAAGAGCTCACTTGTTTCCTGACCGAACTAAACTCTTCCCAGAAATGGCCCTTTTCTCAAATATAGAAAGTGCATATGGGTAAAAACTCATGAAACAAAATTCTTCAAATGATGAAGCCCTGCTTCCGCCAGTGATGTCATCACTCACCAATACTCTTCTGACAGTTCGAAATTAATGAAACTCTTAACTGCACTAAAAGTCAGGGTTTTCTTTGTTTGCTTCGCCAGCTAAAGACAACTTCATCTCCGTAACTCAAGTGCTCTATTTCCAATATCTCGTACATCGAAAAAACTGTCAGTAATCTCATTACCGACTGTCTCAAGAGTATGAATATTGATTAAATCTTCATGACTGCATCGAAAAGGGTTGAACCTGGATTCCAGAACACACACTTCATATTAACAACAGTTTTTTTTGCAGTCACAGGAAAGGAAATCCTCGCACTGAGTGGTGTCAAACTCACTTTGAGGTACAATACGCAGCATCTCACTGAATTTAGCTGAGACTGAGGCACAAAAAGGAAGAACTAAAGTCCACTTCACAAGTCTAAACTCATTCATGGCAGTCCCTGTCATTCCACCCTTCGTCTTTGTATTCAAAGTAATAGTAGATTCTTCGCATGATCAGATGATATGGAATTGGATTTGGCCTTTCGCCTCTTCAATTTAAACAGTCCATTGCGGAATTTCAGATGTTACCTTTGGGGAATCTCGTATTTATAGTTTCCAAAACTTGTTTGGGCTTTGCGCAAGCACAGGAATTCTCAAACATTTCAACGAGGGGGATGATGTGGCATGTTTTTTAAGACACTGAATGTTCTCATCAATGGGAGTATCCTTTTTTTGAGATTTTCAAGTTCTGTAGTAAGCCTTCAATTTCTTGGAAAATAGTAATACACGATAAATCATTTGACTCGATGCAAAAATCTTCAAAGGCTTAACAGTACAGAACATATATAGCTTCAAGAACTAAGGCTTGAGCAGCAAGGACTTTACAATACGGTATTCCACTCATCACTTTCTTTGTGGCTGCTTCAAGTGGATTTCCCGCCTCATAACCAATCGTACCCATAAAGTTCATTAAAATATGAAAGACCCCCCATTCTGAGGACAACGCCAGAAAAAGCTGGATAATTGCCTATGGTTATCCAAATTAAAAATTGGGCCCCTTCGCTTCTTCACTAATAGTTCCAAAATGCAAAGGGTTATATAGTTTTCTAGATAACTCATTTTGTAGAACGATAAATTTTCTACCTAGTCAATTAATTAAAAATACACCTTATGAAGGCAAGTTTTCAAAATAGATCAAAATTTTTCCCAAAAAACAACAAACTATGATGCATTTAAAGATTATAATTGAATAGCAAGAGATAAAGCAATTTTGGAAAAAGAATACTGAAAGATAATAGTTTCCTTTAGTTTGACTTTTAATTGAGCAGTTTTGAGTTGTTTGAAAATTATTATTAATTTTAAGGGAATTTTGTCAGTTGAGATCGATTTTTAGAGAATTCAATGAAATGGGGATGTAGCACCCGTTTTGTCGACAATATAAAGCTGGTTTTCGTATTCAGTATGATTAATTACATCAGATTGCATTCTCAAAACCTTCTGCTACTTGCTGATTACCTAAACCCTTAAATATCAACATTTCTCTCATGTGGCTCCCTGACTAATAGGTCTACTCCTTTTTGGGATTTTTGCAAAAGAATATATTCTAAAAGAAAACCAAATCTTCTGTTCGTCTTTTATTCAACCAAATAATTTCAAATCCTAATTATCAGAAGCTTTCTTTTGAAAATTAGTTCGTATTAATTTCTCATGAGTTGTGTTTTCAGGCACCGGGTTTGAAGCGTGTTTTGAGTGAGTTCGACAAAACACTGTTTTTAGGTTCTCCATGTTTAAAGCGTGCTGTTACCTAGCAAAATTTTAAAGTGTGCCAGCAAAATTTAGCAACGTGCCAGAAAAGCATGGTCGAACACGGATCTTGAGAAGACATTCGCCCGCGTTGAACACGACACTAAAACGATAATCTGCACAAACCGTATCAAACTTGGTTTTGGATGTGGGTGGCCTGAAAATAAGGCTATGACTATATCAACTGAGGAAGTCAGTAGAAAGGCCTTATTGACTACAAGCGGTAGTCCATATATGGGCATAGAGTCCCTAGGGAGAACACGTGGTTAATGGGGTCAATGACCTAAATTTCCAAAGGTGTCGATTTATTTGTTGTTTTGGGCAAGTGCACGCTCTCAGCGAATGTTATGAGTTTCAATGTTGTTGTTGTTTTGGACATGTACATGCTCGAGGCGAATGTCATGGTGTCCAAAAATAGAAAACAGCATTTGATGTTGTTGTTGTTGTTTTGCTCTCAACGAATGTTATGAGTTTCCAGGAAACAGTTAGATCACGTGTTTCCTTCTCAGCCAATCAGAGGGCTCGCAAACATATTAGCGACGGAGGGAATATGAGGAAAGCATTTTTGCTATAGTTTTTTTTTTATTAGTCTGTGAATAGAATTCAAAGTGGTGAGAAGAACAGTTTTGACTTTACTCATTTGGATATATATTTTGTGCTGATGATGAGTGGAATGTTTACCCTCTTAGAAGTTGATAGTGGAGTTAATGGTAATAATACAGAGCACCTAACATTGCGGTGGAAATCACGAAAGGATCACGTCTTTGTCTGGAATGGGATGCAGTATATGCAAGATATGTGATATCCTTGAGCAAATTTAAAATGGAGGATCAATTATGTTTTCGCTGCAAAAGTTGATATAGCACATGTGAATAGACTTCAATGTGCTTTAAGTGCATTAGTGAAGCATATCGAAGACAATAAACTCTATCGCTAATTGTACATGCTCTGTATTATTAATGTTGTTGTAATTATTCAATAAAATTGTTTCGAAATCGAAAATGTTCTCTTTCTTTTCTGGTCAGGGCTAACGAATCAGGGTCAGTCTAGAGTCAGCAGTCGGAGTGAAAGGATTGAAAAATGAATAAATTTGAGAAAGAGAGAATTAGATCAAATCTAGTGTTTATGGGAAAAACATTTGATTTTGGATGACGATTTTCTCGAGTTATCTCTTAAACGCAGGATATTCTCTTGTCAGGGAACACTTGACAATATAATGAGGAGTGATTCTCCCCCATTGGACTATTGTATGAAACTTTTAAAATGTGACTCATGTGCTTATAGTCAATTGATTGATATATTAATTGAAACAAGGCAGAATCATATCGTGGATATACTTTTGAAAACATTGCCAATGGATTCAATGTAGATGGCTCCTCCGTCATTCGAAAGAGGTAACGTTACAGAGCTACTCCTCTCCCCACATTTCCTACACTTTGAATTTATCGAGCGAGGACGATCAGTTTCGTTTTAGCTGTGAGAGAGTTGACATCGGAAACCGAAAAATGTTCTATATATGTCCATTGTGCTTGTACACTCTTGGCAGTTGGACTCAATGTGAGAAATTGTACAATTATTGATGACTATAGTGAAAAGTGTAAATTATGTAATCCATGTAATTACATAGAGGCTATGCAGTACAAATTAAAGGATGTAATTCATGTCTTGAAGAGGTGTGTGACTCTCATCCTAGAGGGCACCCTGTGCTCCAATTGTCACTATGATAAATGTGATCAGTGGGAGAATACTTACCCCGCTATGATTGGAAAGAATCCCAAACGTGATTTTAGTTTATTTCTACGAGATTGGTATTGTCGCGGATTTAAATTATTCTGGGAAGAGGAATCTGGTCTACAATGCAACTGTTGGGGTAACAAGACAATTTGGTTTCTACGTCATCGTTGTGACGACACTGCCTACTATGACTATAAACCAAGTGATTTTTTATTTGGCAGTTACCGAATGTGATTCACCACTTGAAAACACTGTATGTGATATTGCTTCAATAGACAGATTGAAACTCGTGAATTTCATAATATGAAATGCAAATAGTATCATTGACTATACAAAGAGATATGACAAGAGTGAAGTTACATTGTACTGTAGAAAATGTGACCCTGACTTTGCAGTCAATCAAGATCAATATACAGTGAATCCAATGATTTACTAGCATTAGTGGCTCACGAAAGTTGCCTATACATCGAAGAAAAAATCTAAAAGTGAAGATTTAAAAGACATTGTTGTATATATATGCATTTTATTAATAAACAAATTCACAAACATTTTTTAAGCACTTTACTCTTCGGGCACTGAAATCAATACTGTATAGGTCTGAGAGGATATTTTCCACTAGAAAGTCGTTCAGACGGGGATTGTCACTATAAATGTGGAGAAAACTGCTTGTAAGGATAGCCACGACATCGGAACACAAAATATAGTAGTGCATGGAAGCCGCAGCTTTTAGTCGTTAGATCCTGCACCCTCTTCCGATTTTGAATAATAGTTTTCCCACTGCTCTCAATATAGTTGCTGATGTGAGGCGTGTAGAATGTATAGGGTAGGCCAAGAGGATCAAAAAATTCAATCGTCTTCATTGTTTGAAAGATGCAGAGCCAATGACCCGTCAGCACAGTCGACGGACTGCTATTAACAATAATCAAGGTATTGTTGACACTTTGAATTTTTCCAAGATAGTCCGAGGGCAGACAATAGGATTTGTACTGAGACATGTAGGGGTCCATATTAAATACATTGATTATTTGACTGGTGTTCATGGCGCCAAGTCTAGTAGAACACTGCCTTCGGGACTGATTTCCCATAGGTTTCATAATGATTTAGTGAGATTAGTGCAATACTCTCAGCCAATGGGTCGGCAATGTACACTCTAAACGCGCACTCCCCGTACGTACTATACTCATATCCTGTGTGCCAGACAAATCCAGTACAATGATACCATGTGTTTTAGCAAACATTTCTTCGCTTATACCATTTTCAAATAGTTGTGAATCATGATCTAAGGTTTGCATGGTCAACTCATATAATGTTCTATAGGATTTATCAAAAGATAGATTGTAGAGTGGGATACCGTTTACTTTACACACAAGAGATGAAAGTCCAAACATCTCGAATTTATGTGGGCATTCAGTCCACGATCCTATTGCACTGGCGCTTTTTACAAATGCCAAAGCAAGTTTTGACGGAATTTCACCATTGATAAAGGATGAATCGGTGAAGGTGCGTGAGCCCATTGCAATATGACGTTGATTGGTGATTGTATAAGGAACAAGTAGTTTAATATTATCTCCATTGGCTCTCAGTTTTTCCACGGCCAAAGCAACAGAACTCATGACCTGTTGTTTGCGTACATGAAGTATTTGCCGAGGTGAGGGAAAGACTTACATCGGATTGGCAGCAAGTTCTTTTCTCAATATGAAATTGGAGGGTGCAAGCGTTAGTTTTTATATCCACTTTAACATTGGGCGGCAGCCATTGGGGTATATTAAATATTTCATGATATATTTTTTTACCAACTAGATGTAATTCACTAGTTGTAGCATTTTTAAGTGCATCTGTACTATCAGTATTAGTAATATATTCATATCCATTGGAGGTGCCTCTCAATTCCTTGTATGACTTGGGTGTCATCAGCATGAATTGCATTATAGCTTGTATAATTTGAGAGATTGTTGCTTGTGCTCACCAGCGTGCCGTTGATGTAGACACTAATTTGACGAAATAAATTATGTAATATACAATTTTCATAGGATATTCCATCGGCCCGAATTGGCAGTGTATTATTGGATTTCCGGACTTTCATTTGTAAATCTATAAATGTTGAAGACATGTCCATAAAGTAGTCTTCATTGGAATAAATTTGAAAGTGGATATTATCGGAGAGGGGTTGTTGTGGATAAAATTGTTCATAGTATCCATGCTTGACACTCACATCAACATTTTCTGCATTGAATAGATTCAATGAGGCGGTGATTGAAGGTTGAGAATCCTTATGCGGTAGGTAGGACATCTTAGGAGAAGAAATCTAGTTTCGATCTAACAATTTTCTTCCTGGGGCTTCTGTTTACAGTACGTGTCGGCTTTTTCCTTCTTTTCTTTGACAAGAGGGATGATGTCTTTCGTTTCCGACCTGAGTGGAGACTGATGAGTGATGCATTGTTTCTCGACCTTTTTAAGCCTTTACCATTTTGTTTTAATCTCTCGCCAAGGGTTCGCGCACTGGACCTAAGATTTTCCGAAGCACTTTTTTTTAAATCCTTGCCAGAGCCCCAGTCGTATAGTGTAGAGGATGCAAAATCTGTCGCATCCGGTACAAGATATTTTCTAGCCAGTGGTAGTGAAGAGCGAAAGAGCTTAGCAAACCAACTGCCAAGACCGTAGCCAGACATTGACGAGCGACCTTTGTAATAGTCCATTCCATTGCCCTGTTGTCTTGGACCAAGAGTATTAACATAGCAGTCAATATCAGGACAAGTGAATACCACTTTTTTATTAGACATCTTGTTGTTGAACGATGGGACGAAAATGGCATGTAATCACAGCCAAACCTTTTGAAATTGCTATGGGATCGCCCAATTCGGTTCTTAGTGTTAACTGACAGAGTTCCAAATAGGAAGTGGTTTACGGGAATATACTGAAGATGCTTTATATTGTAGTGGTGAATATGTTCTTGATTGGTTTTCGTTCTAGAACTCGTAGGAGGGGGACATTTGAATTACCAACCCGAGATGTTTCCACAAATGAGGCGTAGAGAAATATACAAGTGTCTGTGGAGAAGGCAGGCGGATAGTCAGCAAAAATGAAATTAGTGTTTCCGGCACTTTTACCATTGATTATATTGAGCTTAAAGCCAAGAACATCCTTAAGGTTATCATTGATAATAACCTTTTCACTGGCAATAGGTGAACTAATGTAGATCTTACCCTCCTCCTTTGAAAAAGTTGAAATGAAAAGCTCCTCTTTTTACGAGCGGAAATTCTTTTATTAATAGAACGACATAAATCATTCATACAGGTGAGTTCCTCGTAGGGTAATTCAATATATGGATAATCCATCCAATTGATTTTTGAATTTGTTCTTGATCACCTGAAGGTGGTGGCGGCCAATCATAGGGTCTAATTTTTTATATCATATTTACGATCCTTTCTCAGGATGTCATAAGTATTTTTGAGAATACAGTCGACAAGAGCCACTTCATACTTTCTATTGTCGTCGAATTTGATGGTGGGGGAGAGTTTCGTCCAAAAATCACTTGTTCTATTCAAGTCATTTGTAGAGAGGATCGGAAACATTGGACATGAAAGTCACATAGAAATCATTGGGCATTGTCAATATCTTCAACACTGACCCAAGAATCAAAAATCTGAGTTGTATCCTAGCCAGCGAACAAGCAACTGTTTCTTGCCCCTACGAGTAAGACTCTTTAATGTCTTTTCAATTTGATACATTTCGCTAGTGTTTCTAACTTTTTGCAGTTCATATTCATAAAAACCGCCGAGAATCTCATCATCTTTGGTGTCTCGCAGTCGATATGTCGTGGGCTTGGTGTCCAGGATTTTGGACACTTTAAAAAGTTCGGTGCTCCATAAATATAATTCCCCTTTTCAAAAATATTGGTGGTTCTATTAATTCGAACAGTATCACCAACATTGAATTTCTTCTTCACATTTTTTTTTTTTTGTCTTTTTCACCATTGGAATATTGCTTTAGAAAAGCATCAAATGTATTTTCACTGTAGTGAACTTCCGAGGGCTTGAGTTGGACAGAGATGGATGAGGTCGATGGTTGTATATCTGCATGATTTTATCTAAATCATGAATAAAAGCCGATGTATTTTTCAGTGTACAATATCTTGAAATTAATAGACGAATCGTTCTTATTAATCGTTCAGCCAATGCAGCCTTTATCGGGCTGTGACTATGATAAAGTGTTGTATTATATTTCAATAGAACCTTTTGCACATGGGGATTAACAAATTCACTGCCACGATCCGATTGAATTTTTCTATATGAATCCTGTTCAAGAATACTTTCAATGGCCTGAGCAACTTCAACACCTCTCTTTGATAGCAATGGCATGGCATAGGCATAGCGACTAAAGACACTGATTGCTACCAGAATATATTTGTAGGGTGCATTGTGACGCCGTTGAAGTGCGTCTAAAGTTAAAAGATCCGTTTGCATTATATGCAGAGGGAAAAAGGCTTTAGTTTGTCGATATTGTTTGCTGCCAAGCCTATGATTCCGATGCAGTGTGTAACTCGGTTCATTCTGTAGATACTGTTTAGCTTTTTTCAATGTGGTGGTGCCGGAGATTGCTTTAGAAAGCGTTTTGGGAGAACTTAAACTTCCCGCTTCACCAATATTTTCATAGACACCTTTCAGAACTTCATCCATTTTGAACGCAAGCACGTAGTGTAATGTCCACTCCCCTTTTGCACACTGGAGGGTGAATCAATTCGTCTTCGCTTTTGAATAGCAGCCACAGGTGTTGTAAAATCATTACTGCTGCTGCTACTGATAGTATTTTCAAATATTGAATCTTCTTCTTCTTTTTTAAATGGCGTTGGTGTTGGTGGAGGATTATATTCTCTTAGTTTCTTTTAGAATTTGCTTATTGCCAATAAGACTTTTGGGAAAGTTTGATACATTTAGAAAGGTGTATAGATTATTGTCAAAGGATAAAAGTCCTTTACGATTCGTCACCATATCACAAATTAAATCAACTAGATTATAACTTTTTCCCTGAATTATAATTCGTTTCCCTGTGCTATCAACTTGAACTTGATGATCATCACCAGTTTCAACATCAGATAAGATAATACTCTTTTACTCTGTTCTCGATAGGTCAGTGGCAATAGGTTTCCAATTTTCATTACAATTGAATTCAATTCCTTCTCCTTTGATTGCAGTGCTGCAGAATCTTGAGGAGATGTTTCCTGTTTAGAGGGATTGGTGACGGCGGCGGCTACGGTGGGTCTCTCACGATAAGGTTTATGTTTGTCCACACGTCGCAATGCATCTTGAAGTAAAAGCAGTTTTTTGTCATCGGCAATATTCTCATCATTAATGAATTTGTTTAGATTGTCTTCAAAATGTTCGACGGGCGAGAGGACAAGTTCAAATCGTGTCAATTTATAGGGTTTAGCCATTCTCTAGAGAAAACTGTTTACAAGTCCTGCAATTATTGGCAGTAAAAGTGTGAAAAAGCTACCGCCCGCTTGAAGGAGCCGTTTTCTTTTAAAATTTTTTTAGCTTGTTTTTACAAGCTAAGGCGCGTACAGTGGAACGATGTTGCTTTGTCTGTTGTCTAACACCTTCTGGCAGTTGAACATTGCCCTCAGTTAAATTTAAACAAAGTTCAGATATTAGATTAATGAATCATTGTCAACACCATGTTTGAGTATGGCCTTCCTAAGCAAGGGTTTTTGAAGTGCTTAAAACGGAAAATAAATGCCGTTGTTCGTGTAGTTTCTTCAGTGTCATAATGGCAACTAATAGCCTTTTCTACTGTTCACCGGAAGATATACTGTAATTTTATGTTGAAAATGTCGGTGACTACGCGTAGATCCTCGGGCGTGCTCTGATTAAGATCCAGCAAAATGTACCCGTAGGGCTTGCTAGTCGCCTGAGTGTACGGTGACAACAGAAATTTAGGGGCGCCGGGGTATATCTGTTTATTGAGAGTTATGAGCGAGCTAGAATCACGAACAACTCGATAGATAATATAGATAGTGCAATTCAAAGCAAGGGTTCGCATACATTTGCTCTGATGAAACAAATTGTGTAGAACTAGAGTAACTGAAATGTGTTCATGGTGGGAGCGAACAGTGAACAGTTGTAGCATTTCCTGTGAGAACTGTTCAATGGATTCAGCCAAATCGTCAATAATCAACCACGAGTTCGATTCAATACTATTGAAAACATCAAGTCCTCGTATGAATTGTATTGGTATGGTTGTGGCAATAGCTTTTATTTGATCATAGGACTCTTGCCAAATACTATAGCAATAGTAGATTTTTTCGGTTTTTCCAAAAACATTTTATCGCAACTTTGAATTATTTTAGTTAAGAGTTTTGTTTTCCCCGACATTGAGGGACCACACAGAAACGACCTGAAGGGTGTTTTAAATTGATACATGCTGTTGACAACAGTCGAACTACAACTAACTGTAAATCATACGTGTCCAATGAATAAGTAGTAGCAATAATTTTCCCATAGATCTATCTAGTGCTGTTAACAACAAAAAACAATATTTCATGTCAGCATTTATTTCGGCAACATGAAAACAAATATTTGTTCAACGTGAACTGCAATGATAAAAATAACACTTGTTAAACAAGAACAACAACAATATTTCATGGCAACATTTATTTCGACACTGCATGAAAACTCTATTTGTTCAACATGAACTGCAATGATAAAAATGACACTTTATGTACAACAAAAAAAAAAACACTTTTTGTCCATCAACATGAACACCACTTATTGTCTTTAAAAACACTTTTTGTCCATCAACAAGAACACCACTTATTGTCTTTAAAAACACTTTTATCTACAACACTTATTGTCAACTTAAAAACACTTTTTGTCTTATAAACACTTTTATCTACAGCACTTATTGTCATTAAACACTTTTCTGTACAAAAAACAACACTTGAAAACAACACACTTGGAACATGAACTAGCACAGCTGAACATTACAGTGAATTTAAAGGTTGGGTCCCCCCCCGGGCCGCGGGGCCGAAGGCCGGCCGGCCGCGGGCGGGACCCCCCCCCCCCCCTGCCCCCCCCCCCCCCCTGGCGGCCACGGGAAGGCCCCCCCCCCCCCCCACCCACCGGGAACCGCGGGGCGAAAATGGATTGTACACATAGTTGTCGTCACTGCTGCTGCTGCTACAGGTTAGGTTGGGTTAGTTAGATTAGTTAATTTATGAAAGGTTGATGATGTTGAGTGCTTGGGTTAGTCAGGTTAGGTTAATTTATCCAGACCAAGTTGCTTGCGATAGTCTATGCATTCAACTCGGTCTGAAATACGATAGTGGCCATGAGGCAGGACACTCACACCATTCTCGAGCACATAGACTTTGTTGGATATACACGACATTGCATTCTTTTTCCACTCTCACAGTATAATTTCTATTCTGTAGAGAGCGAATTGCAAGCACTTGTGCTCTCGGCACTAGGCTACTTTCTACAGTCTCTGTACACGCTCATGTTGAAATTGCTCTTTACAAAATATGTAGGCACCCCTTTACACGCCTTCTTTTCATCCCCACTATGAGTTTTCAACACAATAAACTTTGGGGCCCGGGAACACCCCCCTGGATATCAAATCACTCCCCGTCTCTGATTTTAACATTAATAGTTGGTTGGGGGCTTGACGTTTCACCAACTCGGGATAGAGTGATGGATTCCAGTTGGTGAAATCCATCCGCGAGCTGATGTGTTCCCCCTTTTCTAAATCACCCAATAAATCTTCAGTCCCATTTACCTTTAACAGCAGAGAATCTGTATCCCCATAGTAAACTTGAACCTCCCCTTCCCGTGGCCATTGCACCTTGCACACATTGTAAAAGAACGACAACATGAGCTTTTTTGAAATTTCCAGTACTGAACTGCCGCCTGCTATATTCTTGTTCAGTACCACATTTCGCTTTCGCCTGTGTAGAAGAACCATGCCAGTCTCTATGCTCGTGAACGATGTAAAATTGGGGTCGGCAATAATTCGTGCACACTCTAGAGGGTCAGTCAAGACGTCGCAGCGAGATCTATTACATACGCTTTCACACATTTTGCCAACGCTGAATTTAGGATGAGCTTGTACATTTCCTTCTCCACCTTTGAGTTTGCCCTAGAGCGTTTATCGACAAAAGTATCGATAAACGTTTTCAAGTATGGTCGCTGATTGAACTGCAGGACCCTATGTATTTTTAGTGATTTTGAAACCATTGTTCACCATCCAGTGCAAAAGCACGTGGTGAACAACGATATTCTCCTTAGGGTCCAAATCAGCAATCAGTATTTGTTTAGAGGGAGTCCAGTGCATCCTCATATCCTCAACCAATGATCGATTGTAGGGGCTCAGAGTGTCCCTGCTCACTGGTCGATTGATACAGGAAAAACAAAATCTTTGATTGAGTCGTGAAGCGCCAGCGGAATGTGACCGTCAATTTCAAAGAACCATCCTTGTGGCCCATTGTCCTCGACAGTGGTAATGTCGGGAACTCACAAGGATTCTCAAGCCATTGATAGTTCCCACACGACAAAGAGTAGTGAGACATTGCCGAGGGTTACAATGAGTTCATGTCCAAGAACACTGCATTTGACTTTGCACCGGTGCTTTGTCCGCTCGGATCGGTTGATAAGAAGCGGTCCCCATGAAAAAAATACCCTCCCCTCATTGAACGCTCTACAAAAAGGTGCTGATCTACGTCGGTGATTAGGCCTATTTCCTCCCTACTAATTTTTAAATTTAAATCCATCACTAAATGAGGTGTAGAAAAATAATATCCTATATCTAGCCCGAACTCTGAATAGATTTGGTCTGTGTTCTTACAGACTATATCCAACAGAGTTAGAACGTCACTGTCCAAGTACAGTCTACAATAATCCCACCCATTTTTACTATCCCCTTTAGACCACACCTTCTTGGCAAACTCATACTCCTCGGCTGTGCATTCACTGCTGGTCAGTGAATTGTAAAAAGCTTCAATTGGAGGTAGTTTCACCTCGCTTAAGCGAGCGCCAGAACAGTAATAATCGTATGCGTATACACATTTGCAGGTCAACAGATCATACATTTCACTGTTTGGAAAGTGTTGTTTAAGCAAGGGAAAGCTATCAAAATTGTCGCTTTTCTGCACTTGAATCAATTGACTCAATGCCTTGGGAAAAAAAACTAAAGGAATCTACAAACCTGATTTTATTCCAACACGTATGCCCATTATCCACTGCCTGCCATTTCAGCTCGAGAAGCAACAACTTCTCGGCCGATTTGGGAATAATGTTATAGGTAAATGAACTGTTTACCCACGGACTATCTACTCCCCCTCCCTCTGTGTGCATACGTGCAAGTGCCGTAAAATAAATTTTAAGTCATAATTAGAGTTGTGAATAAAAACAGGGATAAAAAACTGCTGGCTAACATTTAAGTTACAAGATTGATGCGCAACCCCTCTAAAATTACTACCCCCCGAGGATATTTCCTGCCACAAGTGATTATGATCTCTGACTTTCTCCCTCCCCCCTCTTTTTCCTTTAGTCCCCTTATCCCCCTCTACAAACTCCCCCTTACAAACCCCAACATATTTTTTGATTTTTAATCGCGAGACGATCCTCTGCAGACAAAACCATTAGATAATGGGTATTTTTCAAACGAGAAATAGCACCATTAGCCGTGCCAATTAGTTTAGTCAGTGCCTTGACCATGCACTCGTTTATCATCCAATGTCTCAACTATTTCTAACAACCGCATGGTGTTAGAACTGTCTCTTTGCGCATTAGCATAGGAAACTGCGATAGCCTGATTTTCTTTGACTCGGTTTGGAAATTGGGGATCATTCACCTCCACCAGCTTAGCTTCACAGTCCAAAGATATTTTGTTGCACTGGAGAAGGGTATTCTGGAAATTTTTAAAGCGTAAAATGGCCCTATCCCCTGAAACCGTTTCCACTGTCTGGTAGCCATGTCGACTACAATGTTTCATATGATCCCGTAGTTTTATATCACTACGGAATCGAGAGAGGCATGTCGGACAGTAGAAACATTGCCCCCTATGCTTACCTCCCCCAGAACTCTACTGATGTCTGTGATAGGATTAAAATGGCCAATTGAATTTGCAGGGTCACTAGGTGGTGTGTATAACAACCAAACCCAGTGTCTGACCAAATCAATTGACGGGCCCCTTACAGGGAAGACCACCCCCTTCTTTTTAGAACGAATCCCATCTTCAAATTCAGTTTCATACTGAACCACAGTAACGCCGATATTTAAGTGGGCATTAGCCCTTTCAAAAATATCAATAGATCGTAGCGTTACTGGGTATTTTCCTTCTAAACACGAGAAATCTACAATGGGAAAAATCGGACCCTTCCTTCCCATGCACAGCCCAATTGTCTAAATTCGTCTTGGTAGCGTCACGTGCTAGAGGCTCGAATGCTGATATGAGGAAAGCATACCTGAAACATTTTCGACCTGTTTCAAAACAGATCTTCTGGACACCACGACAACCTACTACATCTGGATTATAATTTAAAACTATGCCCTCATCCCTATGCCCCCCTCTTAAAATAAAATCTTTCTTAAATTTACAAATATTTACACTTAAATTTTCAACAAAAAGAACTAGAGACCCACTGCCGTTTTCGTTAAAGTTCTCAAGATGCGTTATAATTTGACCTACCCAATCCATGAAAGCACCCTCAAAATTTTCTAAATTCGAATAAACCAAACGCATCTCGGAATGTATATAATGGTGATAAACTTCACTTTTCCCCTCATTTAAATAAAACACCTTTAAAACAACAGAAACCTTAATTGATTCCCTCCCCCACAATTGAATTTGATTCTCCAGTAGTGCACGAATTTTATCTACATAGGCATGCACAATTTCTACAGGGTCAAAAACAAATTTTCCCTCCACTAGTGAATTAAAGGGATCACCAAACGTCGCAATGTAAACAACTATTGCATTTAAAATTGTATTGGCCAATTGAAAATCGGGAAAAGTTGTACCCCCCTCCCCCTCTTGTATATCAACCCCCCCCCCCAGTTGTTCAACAATATTTGGCGAATGTTCCACTTCAGTTGTTTGAAGTGGACTCGTTAAGGTATCGGAGGCTGGAGGAGGAGAGGAGAAGGGTTCCAGTTAATTCGTTTGTAAAATCCTCCAAAATTTGCAAGGTATTTGGGCTCAAGTCTCCCTGCCCAACTGTGCTATTATCTACATTAAAAAGAAAATCCTTTATAAACTCATCAATATTTAACGGTATTTCCAGTGAATTACCGCTCCATGGTGAATTGCTATGTAAGTCCACCGATGCGTCCTCTCCTTCACCAGCTGATGAGGACGATGGCGTTAATGAGTATGGGACCAATGCTCCAACCTATAAATGAAAAAATAGCTTATTTTCAAAGTGTTCAAATCACCCCTACTGTTTTTAAAATTTGGATTATTATTTAAAGTCAACGCTTAGTAGTAGTAGTAGTAGTAGTATGCACATAGTAGCATTTGGTTAATTCAACTGAAAGTTCCAAAATATCAAACTTAATATATTTACAATCTAAAACATCGCTTTACATAGAAGGCGGCAATTTGTTCAAAAAATAGCTTATTTTTTCATAGTGTTCAAATCAGCCCTATTGTTTTTTTTTGCGGCGCTTTTCGGGCCGCGGCGCATCCCACGGCACTTCTCTGGCCCGCGGCGCACCCCGCGGCGCATCCCCGCGGCACTTCTCGGGCCCGCGGCGCATCCCAGCAGTGCTTCCCGCGGTGCTTCCCACAGCGCTTCCCGCCCCCCCCCCCCCCTTTACATAATGTCCGTCAAAAGTTGAAATATTCGCTTAGACTGCATAAGTCACTATTTTTTTCTCTAATTCCACACAGATTCAGTGAACTCATGAGCTTAATTATTGTAACCTATCGCGCGCGAGTGTTCTGATTTCCAAAGATTGAACTTCAGACGAGGAAAATGCCGGGAACCGTTAACCGTTTTCCCCTCACTAGAATCTTGGCAAGATTGAAAGCTATTTAAAAAATATTCAGTGTAAAATTAGAACGCCCATATGTGACAGATGGATAAATGGAATAATCTCTCTCTTAAAACTATGTGAAGAATAGCATTCATAGGGTTTCAAAGGTACCTAAAAATATTCGCTTATGAGATATCGAAGCAATAGCAACAGAGAAAATAGCAAAGATTAGAAAAAAGAGGAGCGGTTTCTTTTGCATAGAAATTACATTATATTTAGATATCTCCGAGGGAGGGGGGAGCAGAGAAAACAATGGTTGGGGGTGAGGGGTTAATATCTCAGAGATACACTTTCACACAGTGTTGAAAAATAGTGAAAAGAAAAAAACATTGGAACAAATAGATATATATTTTATATAAGATTAGTTTGAGGAAAAAATACTCACATTTGCATATCCTGGCTGCACTTGGGTGCCAGATGGTCCAGGTAGGGGTTTGTTGGAGGGCGGACGGGGTGGCGGCGCTATATTCTTGTGCAGATTGGACTGCGATGTTATGGGATTGCATAGATGAGCCAGCAGGGTTCACCGTCCTTATGGCCCATTCTCTTTTTGGTTTATGCCCAGACTGTATGGGGGGCTGGCAGTGATGGGGCTGCCTCACCCTCTCTTGCTCTCTTGGAAGGAGGGGGCACGCATTCTTTATAATTGGCCTTAAAGAAGAGAAAAAAGTTAGTATCAAAATAATTTCCCCCTTTTTACAGAAAGAAAGTTAGTACCCTCATCCATATAATTTTGTCTAGAAAAGCATTTATCACTAAGAAACCCCTCCTCCGCCCTTTTTCAGCAAAGCAAAAAAAAAAAAATGCATATAGGTTTACCCTCTCATTGAGTTAATCTTTTTTTTTTTTTTTTTGCAAGCGTAATGTAGATCAATAAAGAATATATCTTACTACCTTTTATTCAAATGCTATAGCTAAAATCACTAAAATATCAAAGAGAAATGGTTAGACACTGAAGTAAGAAACAATTATCTTTTCATTTCTATTTTGTCACTATTAAAAGTGCTAACCCCCTCCCCAACAAAAATCACGGATTCACGCCCCCTCCCCTAAATTTAGGAAAATTGTTATAGCTAAAATCGCTAAATTTCGAAGAGAAATGGTTAGACACTGAAGTAAGAAACAATTATCTTTTCATTTCTATTTTGTCACTATTAAAAGTGCTAACCCCCCTCCCCAACAAAAAAAATCACGGATTCACGCCCCCTCCCCTAAATTTAGGAAAATTAAACCACCCTAGGTCTATCGCTAATTTGCAGACAAAATTAGCTGACCGCTATTTTCAGACAAACACTGAATTACGTAAAACACTGAAAACCTCGATTGCCTAAAACCATCTAATGTATACAAACAGGAAAAGGGGTGACAGCTAATTATAGGCCTCGTGCTGGAGCATTATGTCAAAACAGAAACGGTTAATAACAACAGTGACGGAAGTCTCAGTTAGAGAAAAGATTACAATATGGAAAAGCTAAATTTTTCGAAAGGATAATTATTTCTTTTTGCGAGAATTTTGGTTGTAAAAACAATGATGGAGGGGGTTAGGTTTTTTGAGGGTAAAAGAACACCTTTTATGTTTTCTATCGAGTATAAAGATTGTATAGTGATGTTTGTATTGTATGGGGGGGGGGATTTACCTGAATATACTGGAGGGTGACCACGGAGAATAATTTTATTTTGAAAATAAAAACGGAACTTACATGGTAAATTGAGGTTGCCAATGCTTCTAATTCATCAAATTTATCCATTGTTGTTTGAACTATGTCAAAATACTTTCTGATAATTTAATCACATTGCATGTCCGTTATATACGAAATCTCAAGGGCGAATTGTTATGTAAACGGGGAAATCATATGTAACAAGGCCCTCTGATTGGCTGAGAAAGGATATGTATCCGACTCGCTGATTGGCTGAGAAGGAAACACGTGATCTAACTGTTTCCTGGAAAACTCATAACATTCGTTGAGAGCAAAACAACAACAACAACATCAAATGCTGTTTTCTATTTTTGGACACCATGACATTCGCCTCGAGCATGTACATGTCCAAAACAACAACAACATTGAAACTCATAACATTCGCTGAGAGCGTGCACTTACAACAACAACAACATCGACCTTGACATTCGCTGAGAGCGTGCACTTGCCCAAAACAACAAATAAAATCGACACCTTTGGAAATTTAGGTCATTGACCCCATTAACCACGTGTTCTCCCTAGGGACTCTATGCCCATATATGGACTCCCGCTTGTAGTCAATAAGGCCTTTCTACTGAATTCTCTGAAAACCATGAAACACTTCTTTTTCAATTTGCCCCAAAACGTTTAATCTATTTTGGGTATAAATAGGCGACATTCTCAAGGAGTTATGTAATTTTCTTCCTTCAATTAAATAATTTTGGCAGCTTATAATCAATTTGAAAATAAACCCACTTATCTAATCATGATATACGTGTTTTTAATCATGATCAGTCAAAAAAATGTTCATTTAATTTGGTCATCTTAAAACATTTTTCTTTAAGGCGATACGAAAACTTAAGAATCATTTTGCGAGCCTCTGTATCGGCTGACCATCTCAAAGAAAAATGGTCCATTAGCGAATTCTCTAAGCGAACCAGCTACCATCAAAACCTGTCGAGGGATTCGCGGTTTTACAAGGATATTTCATTTCTTTTTTGCCGGCGAGTCTGCCAATCAAGGTTGGTGGCATCACAGTGAACTCACCAAACGGAAAAAATTACTCAAATGGTAATTCCTTTGAAATGTTTTTAGCGTTTTCCGAGCTATACAAGATATACAAGAGCATTATTAGAGACGACCCTTTCCTGAACTTTAAAAGAAAAGTTCTGCTCAGTTTAATAAAAAAAAAAAAAAAAAAAATAATCACACATTCTGATGAACAGGGCGGATCCAGGACTTTTTTTAAGGGGGGGGGGGGCTAAAAATAGGTTGATCCGATAAACTCGCGTTAGGAGTAAGTGTAATCAACGCAAACTTGCGCTAATAATTAAATTATAATACTTTAGACTACGTTAGGAGGCGCGTGTCTCTTCGCCCCCTGGATCTGCCACTGTCTGATGACGTAAGTCTCTTTAAAACTGAAATACTGTATCTCCAGCATAAAACGAGGGAAGTGAAATGGTTCTTCCAAGATTAACCAGAAAGTATGTATCGGCTGTAAGTCTCTGTTAGTTCTTCGGATCTCTTAGCCAAGGTCTACAAGTTATCGCAAGACTACCCAATTAATTCTAAATAGTTTGGCCACGGTAAAAAAGTTTATAATGGACGAGATAGGGCGAATCTTTAAGGTAACGTATGGCTTAATCTCTAAAAACGCTAGAGGTTTTCTTTTCAATTTGTTCCATCAGCTAAGTTTTTTTGTACATGTAGCGAAATAACTTAATGCAGTACAGCCGCGGTTATCCGAGCCCCGACTAACCGAATTCTGGTTTAACCGAGGTTTTCTACTTGCCTAATTACATGTCCTCATAAAGTTTTATGCTTTACTAATTATTAGTAATTAAAAAATATATTTTTTACAGTACTGCATTTAAATAGAAATCTAATATGCTCTGGTGATGAGGATACCGCAAACAAACAAAACAAACCGTAAACATTCTTCTTGATTCTTTTTATTTCTTTCTGGACTTATTGAGTCTGTTTCATCCAACTATCTAAGTCCAAGCAATGCAACAGTGCGATATCGCTATTATTGGTGATTATATTACGCTGCCACAGTTCGTCAATTTTCATTTATAATTCAAAATTAGACGCTTATCTAACAGCTTGGTCAAGCTTAATTCATTTTGCCTCACCTATTTTCTTATTTTTTTTATTTTCTTCTGATTTATAGTATCCCTGTTATGTAGTCCGTAACATTTTTCATTTATAATTCAAAAATAGACGCTTATCTAACAGCTTGGTCAAGTTTAATTCATTCTGCCTCACGTTTTCTTCTTGATTGTTTTCCTCTTTGAGAGTCCGTGTTATGTAGTCCATAACATTTTTCATTTATAATTCAAAAATAGACGCTTATCTAACAGCTTGGTCAAGTTTAATTCATTCTGCCTCACGTTTTCTTCTTGATCTGTTTTTCCTCTTTGAGAGTCCGTGTTATGTAGTCCGTAACATTTTTCATTTATAATTCAAAAATAGACGCTTATCTAACAGCTTGGTCAAGTTTAATTCATTCTGCCTCACGTTTTTCTTCTTGATTGTTTTTCCTCTTTGAGAGTCCGTGTTATGTAGTCCATAACATTTTTCATTTATAATTCAAAAATAGACGCTTATCCAACAGCTTGGTCAAGTTTAATTTATTCTGCCTCACGTTTTCTTCTTTATTGTTTTTCCTCTTTGAGAGTCCGTGTTATGTAGTCCGTAACATTTTTCATTTATAATTCAAAAATAGACGCTTATCTAACAGCTTGGTCAAGTTTAATTTATTCTGCCTCACGTTTTCTTCTTGATTGTTTTTCCTCTTTTAGAGTCCGTGTTATGTAGTCCATAACATTTTCATTTATAATTCAAAAATAGGACGCTTATCTAACAGCTTGGTCAAGTTTAATTCATTCTGCCTCACGTTTTCTTCTTGATTGTTTTTCCTCTTTGAGAGTCCGTGTTATGTAGTCCGTAACATTTTTCATTTTATAATTCAAAAATAAAACGCTTATCTAACAGCTTGGTCAAGTTTAATTCATTCTGCCTCACGTTTTTCTTCTTGATTGTTTTTCCTCTTGAGAGTCCGTGTTATGTAGTCCATAACATTTTCATTTATAATTCAAAAATAGACGCTTATCTAACAGCTTGGTCAAGTTTAATTCATTCTGCCTCACGTTTTCTTCTTGATTGTTTTTCCTCTTTGAGAGTCCGTGTTATGTAGTCCGTAACATTTTTCATTTATAATTCAAAAATAGACGCTTATCTAACAGCTTGGTCAAGTTTAATTCATTCTGCCTCACGTTTCTTCTTGATTGTTTTTTCCTCTTTGAGAGTCCGTGTTATGTAGTCCGTAACATTTTTCATTTATAATTCAAAAATAGACGCTTATTTAACAGCTTGGTCGAGTTCAGTTCATTCTGCCTCACGTTTTCTTCTTGATTGTTTTCCTCTTTGAGAGTCCGTGTTATGTAGTCCATAACATTTTTCATTTATAATTCAAAAATAGACGCTCATCTAACAGCTTGGTCAAGTTTAATTCATTCTGCCTCACGTTTTCTTGGCTGTTTTTCCTCTTTGAGAGTCCGTGTTATGTAGTCCATAACATTTTTCATTTATTATTCAAAAATAGACGCTTATTTAACAGCTTGGTCGAGTTCAATTCATTTTACCGCACGTTTTCTTCTTGGTTGTCTTTATTTACTTCTTAACTTATAGAGTCCCTGTTATGTAGTCCGTAACATTTTCAGTTATAATTCAAAATAGACGCTTATTTAACAGCTTGGTCGAGTTCAATTCATTTTACCGCACGTTTTCTTCTTGGTTGTCTTTATTTACTTCTTAACTTATAGAGTCCCTGTTATGTAGTCCGTAACATTTTCAGTTATAATTCAAAATAGACGCTTATCTAACAGCTTGGTCGAGTTTAATTCATTTTGCCTCACGTTTTATTCTTGATTATTTTTTCCTTTTTGAGAGTCCGTGTTATTTAATCCGTATCTTTCTTATTTATGGTTCAAAAATAGCCGTTATTTAACAGTTTGGTCGAGTTTAATTCATTTTACCACATGCTTTCTTTTTGGTTGTCTTTGTTTATTTTCTTTACTTATAGAGTCCGTGGCATGTAGTCCGGAACATTTTTCATTTATGATTAAAAATAAACGCTTATTTAACAGCTTGGTCGAGTTTCATTCATTTTACCACAAGTTTTCTTCTTGGTTGTCTTTATTTACTTCTTTACTTATTGAGTCCGTGTTATGTAGTCCGTAACATTTTTCATTGTTGTGTTTTTAACGCTTATCAAACAGCTTGGTCGAGTTTAATTCTTTTTACCAGATGTTTTCTTCTTCATTGTTTATTTGTTTCTGGACTTATTGAGTCCGTTTCATCCGAGTTTTTGTTTATCCGGGGTATTTTTGGTCCAAATTACTTCGCAAAACCGCGGCCCTTCTGTACTTGCATGTTTATATAAGTTAACATACAACCAAATACTCAAATTGCAAATAATCAAAGCTTACGCTTTCTAATTAAAACTTTATTGTGGAATTCATTGTAGTTTGTTCAACTTCTCGAAAACTTTAAATTTTTCCATCAGAAATTCTTCAAATTTTCTTTCCGGGAAACCACGTGTAAATTTCTCCATTAGAAATACCATTCCCGTATTTCAAGCTCTCTGCAAAATGAGATGGCCCGATTTAGAAACCCCATGTTAGGAGAGTTGGTTCTCTTCTCTATTTTCTTAGGGCTTAATTTAGACGATACAGACGCGACCGAGGAACTAGCATCCATTCCCTAATGGGGACTAACTTTAGAACTGGATTTAGTAGAACAGTGGTTCGGATAAATATTGTGTTTAATATTGAAGGGACAACAACTTTAATTTGTAAAGAAGAAAAGGTGTGTTTGCACGTTTATCAATCTTTTATATTTTATTTATAACCATTCTATTTTGCAGAAAGAAACTAATCAATATATATTTTAGTAAAGCGTAAATGACACACTCTAACCTTTTAGGGGGGTATGATGCGAGAAGCAACACTACACTTACTATGGGGATTTATTTTCTTTTTAGATTTTACTTCATCGCTCACTACAACTCATGTCAATTTTAAAGTTCTTTTCTTTATTTGTAGAATTTCCTGCTTTTTTTAAATTTCAGAATAAAATTTCAGAATATATAGGCTAATTTTAAATTTCAGAATATATAGGCTAATTTTAAATTTCAGAATATATAGGCTAATCTTAAATTTCAGAATATATAGGCTAATTTTAAATTTCAGAATATATAGGCTAATTTTAAATTTCAGAATATATAGGCTAATTTTTGGGTGCTTGAAGCTTCAAATTTGCTCTCTATTTTTTCATGTATAAACTAAATTTGAAAATTTAATTTCCTCTCGTTTATTAGTTGAAATTTCATTTTGTATACTTTAGGAGCAGTAATGTTTGCTAATAAGATTCCTTTTAGGCTAAATAAGCCTTAATTGCACTAATTAAGTTTTAATAGTCTCTCTATTACCCACAAAATCGGGTGACGTGGTAGTCGCCGACAGGTGAATTGCACGTAAAATCCAAAAGAGGACGACAGAGCAAAAAATAAACACTAAATAGTCTTAAAACGTGTTATTTACATTACATTATCACTTTACTGGCATTGTTACAAAATTATTATTTTCGTTTTCCCCCTTACGCAATCAAGGCCGTATTCAGGGGAGGTGTTAGGGGGTTTGACCCCCCCCCCCCCCACCCCGAAATGTTTGTCTGACCCCTATAAAAGTAATGCACATGCATAAATATACCCCCTCCAAACAAAAATCCTGGATACGGCCCTGGTTGCAAAAAACATGCCTGAGATTTGTCATCATGAAGTTCAAAAGCCGTGAAGAATACTCAGTATGCTATGGATTAGATCATACTAAACCATACTAGTCATACTAACCATACCAGACAGTCATACTAGCCCTTACCATAACCATACCATAATACCATAACTAATACCATAACCATACCCTTCCGATGCCATACCATAACCATACAGTCATACTAACCCTTTAATTTAGATATTTGTTTCATCGTGATGTCCTTACTTATGTAGCTGGGACGGGGGAGGGTAAGTAGGCTCATGTCCAAGGGTCCTTCAGTTATGCTTCCTTCCTGGAATGGTCCTTCCTAATTAGTTCCTTATTGACCATGAGTCAACTGCGGTGATGCATCAAAGTATTAATGAAAATAGAGGAGGAGGGAATTGTTCCCGTCCCCCTGGGAGGAGGAGGAGGGGCTTCCCTTGATGCACCAATTACACAAACCAAAAGTTATATAGACCAAGAAATCCTTCACTTCTTCCATTCAAATGCCTCTTTAATAATGATCCAATCATATATACAAGGCCGTATTCAGGGCATTTGAGCCCCTCCCAACCAAAATCTTTGTTCGACTCGTACAAACGAAATAAAATACATAGAAACACATTTTAATGCATTTTTTAAGTTTTGTCGGTAGCCCCCCCCCCCCCGAAGCCCTGCATATTTATAAACACAATTTAATTATTTAAGGTTAGTGTCAAAATGAGTCTGAAAATTCATGAGTCAAAAAGGAGTCCAATATGTCGATATTTATGCTGTTAGGGGATGGCTCAGAGCCATCATTGATGTTCATAAAAATAACTAGGAAAAATTATGCGCACCGTTCTTACAACATCTATCTGTGAATTCTCTGCTTCCAAAATATGTTACTTAAATAATGTAGGGCTCTTCCTCAAGGGTAGGCACGGGAGGAAAATTGCAAGAGTGCTCACATTTTTGGGACCAGTTACTTCAAAATCTATTGAGTATCAACTTCGAAGGAAATCAAACATTGTGTCTGAAATGTTCACTTACCGTGCTTTGATTTTGCGCAGTTATCTGATCCTTTTATAAATGATCCGTGAGCGTTGTATCGTGAACGTTCGTGAACGTTCGATACACGATTATACAAACCAAAAGTTATACGGGCCAAGAAATCCTTCAACTCTTCCATTCAGATGCCTCTTCAATGATGATCCAATCATTATACAAGGCCGTATTACGGGGAAAGAATAGGGGGTTTGAACCCCTCCCACTGAAATGTTTCGATACCAAAAGAGGAACAACATCTCCATACTTATAAAGTAAACTTTAAGCCCTCTAATTATCATTTTATGCAAATATCAACCAGCAAACGTGAAATGCGTTTTTGTTACCTATTGCTTCAGAACATTTGTTTGATCCCCCCAAGACCGTTCTCCAAATCATCCTTGAAATTTCAATAGTCAAAAATTGGTGCCAAGCGTCTAAATTTTATGAAATTGATGGGGTTCGAAGGGGCTGGAGCCTAGGTTTGCGCACACTTCAAATATCCCTAAATTATCCCTGAATGATTACGAGTCGATAGGGCACAACATTCTATACTGATAAGGTTATGAAAGGGGGTCTGTTCCTTAAGGCCTTGCGTCATGAACTTCAATTATGATGCGGGGAAAATTATACTGACTGAGAAATCGTTTGACTCTTCGATCTAAATCAATTTTTTTTACTTCAAATTAATTTAATATATACTTAGTGTGTTTTTGGTCATTTACAACCATTCCCAAGATGATTTTAAGCAATAAGGAGTCAAAAGAGGTGAACTGAGCTGAAACTTGTGAAGTTGGGGGGGGGGGGGAGTGAACTGGATACTTATTTTTTGACAAGCAAATCAAGTCCATATTATTCAGATGTATCTATGAAGCCAGTCGGAATTCTCGAACTGGCCTATGCTGTGGTCAAAAAAGGTTGTGCATCAAAAATCGGGCCATGCTGTGGTGCAGGGGTCATGGGGAGGGAAAAAAGCGGCTAAAAGTAATATTGACCACTTTTTAATGGTTCTGGCTCTTAGATAGGGCACTAGTGCTTTCTTTTACGATTGAATGAACCTCTCCCCACTTTCTATCATCGCCGGTTCTATTTAACGATGCCAAGAAAATAAGAATACATGAGGGACACATTGCTACTTACTAGCTCAACGCAAACGCGTTGACTATTGTTTTCAAGTTTCAAGAAGAAATCAAAGGTGTTACAAGCCAACACGTCAGCTAGGATAGGCCAATGGATTTTACCACCTGGCCCGTAAAAATCGAAGGGAAACCTCGTAAAGTCAAGTTGGTCGTAGAGAGTCCTAGAGAGTCGTACAAAAACCCATTGAAATGGTAGCTGAGCAAATTGGTTGGGGAGGGGGCAACTCTTCGCACCCACGATTACAAAATTGATTTTAGCATTTCATAAGAAGTTAGTATTCTTATGAAATGCTCTAAAATTTAGCGTTATGATATCAAATATAACTTCATATTTCATTAATGATCAAGGCCAAATCCAACAGGTTAAGGAGTTTG
The DNA here is from genome assembly GCA_027921565.1 of Artemia sinica. Lineage (NCBI taxonomy): Eukaryota > Metazoa > Arthropoda > Branchiopoda > Anostraca > Artemiidae > Artemia > Artemia sinica. The sequence continues at coordinate 94,150 of JAPEVW010000357.1, forward strand.
AACCCAACCCCCGCGAAATGTTTGTCCAACTCGTAAAAGCGTGACAAAAATGCATAAAATTTTTAAATGTGTTTTTAAAGCTTTTTTGTATCCCCTCTCCCAGAAAAATAACACCCCCCCCCCCCGAACAAAAATTCTAGATACAGACATGTAAATGATTCACTATACTTTTCAGGAAATAAATAATTCCTTTCAAAAAATGTGCTTTCAACGTTATTTCTATCTTGACAATTATAATTAATAAAATCAAATATTATTTGTATTTGTATCGCCATGTTTTTCACAAAGATTTTTTTTTTTTTTTTTTGCACCTTTTTAAAAACAAACTGTCCGAATTTTAAATAGCGTTTTCATCAGTTAATGAACCTGGTTTCGTTATGAGCCGTGTTTACTTTTTTTTTCATTAGAATGCTCTAACAGCCCTTAATTCACTTTTAATTTTTTTTTTTTTTGTCCTATTTTAAAGGTTAAATAAAGTTAATGACCTTTAAATCAAGTAATTAAACAACTACATGACACTTTTTAAAATAAAAACTATTTATGAAATGATACCTTTTTTGATGAATTATTCGCCTGTTTAATTTTATTAGGGTGTGAGAGGTAAGACTGCAGAAAAAAAAAATATCCTTCAATATAACACGTTTGCGATTATTCATGATTCATGAGTTGCATATATACTGTTATATTCTAACATAATAAATATTTAACATGTTTAATATTTAATATTTTTAATAATTTAATGTTAAAATATCATATGAGATGTATTAACACTACAAGCATTTATGGGCCAAAGTTAATACAAACATACAACAACAATAACAAAATACGTACAAAGACATTTATATTTTAAAGCTAAATTGATTTATAAACAGATTGCAGAAAATGGTCCCTGTGTGTCATACCTATATCAACAAACTTTCCCAACTTTTTAATCTCCATGAAACTCCTATCGCTTAATATAGTATCCAGTCATTCCACCCTCGCATACTACCCCAGAAACATTTCCTTCCTCAGACCATTTAATTCAAAGCAAAAACCCAAGAAGAGAACTAAATCATCCTTCCCATCTCCACACAGTGGGGTAAAGTTGGGACCTATCTTCGACTTCACCCTTCCCAAATGCTTTTTTCTTGTCCCTAAGTGGTAAAAAATTTTCCATTTCTGACATTATCCACTTTAATTTCTCTTTATTAGTCCTTGCCTTAAAATAAAGTTCCTTCCTCATGCTTCCTTGATCCTAGCATGCAATTTCTCAGAGTATTTTTCACAACAATTTCGATTGGAACTTAAATTTGGGCCGGAAAAATTCGCTTGATTTAATGTTACTTGATTCGACCTTCCTTGATTTTTTATTATTATTTTCGTTTTTTTTTTATTCTTTCTGCCGAAACAATTGGATTTGCATGAAGGTGGAGCCAACGAGAAGTACCCAGTTCATGATGTCCCAAATTCTTTTATTGGCTTCAAAACAAAATCTTGGTTTTTATGCGCGGGTTTTGTGTTTTCAGTAAAGCCCTAGTTTTGTATAATTTTACAAATACAGAGAAATATTATAAGTCGGCAAATTTGCACTGCCTTTATAGATAGATGTTGAATAGGCTGAGGCGCAATAATTTTATTCGTTATAAGTTTCAATTTTACTCTTTACTTCTCTCAGAAAATTCGTTTTTTTTTTAAGTAAGTAAACACCTCCGTTTCACCCGAAATATTTACAAAAATAAACTTTAAAAACGCATCAAAAATATGTTTAATTACATTTTTGTTACGTTTTTTACGACTCGTGCACAAATTTCAAGGTGGGGGATGGTCAAACCCGGTAACTTCCTCCCTTTCCCCCTGAGTACGGCCTTAAGGGGGGCAATTATTCTACGATGCCAAAAGTCATTTTTCAATGAAAATACCCCTGTCCCATCCAATAGCTACTGATCCCAGTACTAGAATAAAAAACTGGCTTTGGTCAACATATTGTATGCTTAAATTTTGAACACTTCCGTTTTTTAATACGTTACTACGCTAGCACTTTTTTTTTTTGAACAAATCTATATAAATGTTTGGAAGATGCAAAAGAAAAACTTTATCTGAGCCAAGAATGAGACGGTGAATGAGACGGTGACGGTGAAGAATGAGACGGATGGTGCCCTTGAACCTGTCCGGCATCTGCACTCTTTTGAGTCTTACCAATGTTTTATTATATGTAAAACAAATCTTTAAAGGAGGTACAGATAGGTTTACTATAGTTTTGCTCCCTCTGAGAAAAACCCCTGGTCTTTGCGACTAACGTTTAGCTTGCGTCATACTGGACCAAAAATTTGGAATTCAGTTCAAATTAATATCAATTTAATAAATTAATCGGCGATTATGATTTCGGTGATTGATTTTTTTTTTGTAGCTAGAAGGTCTTTTATCGGCAACAATTTCTTAACGGTGCTTAGGAAAAAAAAAAATCACTAACAAGTATGTGTTGGTCGTGACCATTTTGATATTAAACTAATTTTGTATTAAATTCTAATACAAATACTTGGAAAAAAGATACGCTTTACCATCCCCCCACCCACCCCTCCCCCCTCCTTACGTGAAAATGCGTAGCCCAAATTGCATATTATCCAGGTCTTTTGCCACGCGTCACTCTTGTTTCAACCCGCAGACCCGTAAGTATTTTCTAAGACCACACTGCCTTTTAATGAAGAATAAATAAAAGTTCATTAAGATAAATCCTTTTTTTTTCAAAAATACCTACGTCGTATGTATGGAGATGATGGGACCAAACAAGTATATAACTGTAAATTTAACAAAATTCCTTCTGCAATTGGAAGAAGAAGTAGATTGTGCCACATTTATTAAGATTCAGTATACCCGTAAATTGAAAGGGTATACTGACGAAATCAAGAAACGAAAAAACAAATGGGAAATACACAATTTGGGCTATATATTTGAACATTATTAGGGGTGGGGGTAAAGTATAGGGCAATCGATGCCAAAATGTGATAATTATAATTAATCTGCCTATTATGAATTAAGAATTACTTTTCTTAACATATTTCCTTCTCAACTGCCCTTATTCTAGGCTTATATCCAAGGCCGTATCAAGGGAGAGGGGTTTTCAGAGTTTGAATCCCCGAAATTTTTGTCTGACTCGTAAAAATTTAACAAAAATGCATGCAAAAAAAATTTTGATACGTTTTAAAAGTTTTTTACCCCCCCCCCCCCGAACAAAATCCTGGATATGCCCTTGTGTATAGTCTATGTAATCACAGGTAATTATTACGCGATTCGTATTATGTTATTCTTTTCTTAAGGTGCCAGAGTTGGTCGGCTATATTCCCCATTTTTTATGCCAAGGACTTTCTTAGGTGTCATGATTGGCGAGCTACTTCCGCGATTTTGAATTCCAGGGGGTGGCGGGCCGGCACCAAAAGACCAATTTTTTAAAACCAGAAATCCAGAATAAAGGAAAAAGAAATTAGCTGAAATTCAAATCCCAATGAAACGTTTTAGCTAAGTTTTGTTTTTTTTTCTTATTTATTGCTTAAAGAGCTACAAAACTTTTAGTTTGATTAAGTAAAGAGTCTGAATAATTAAGACAAATTTTAGTTTGACCAGAAATCCAGAAGAAGAGGAAAGAAATGAGCTGAAATTCAAGTCCGAACACAAACGCTTATTAATTTTTTTATTAATGTTTTTTCTTATTTATTATCTAAAGAATTGCATGAATTTTAGTTTCGTTGAGTTAGGGGGGGGGGGATTGATACAAAAATAAGTAATTAAGGACTTTATTTATTAATTAATCAAGGAGCACACAAACTTGAAACTTAATATATTTATATGTCAACTGGGAAGTTTATTTTATTTTGGATTTCTTTAATCAATTATTGATTAAAGAAATCCAAAATAAAATAAACTTCCCAGTTGACATATAAATATATTAAGTTTCAAGTTTGTTTCAAGTTTCAACAATCTATTAATTTATTATTGTTACTTGATTTATTATAATTGATTTATTAATCAAGGACGAAACAAAAATTATAAACTTAACATGTCTTTGTATTAACTGGGAAGTTCATTTGGTTTTGGATTTCTTAATTATACTTGATTAACTAATCATTATTACTTGATTAATGATAATTGATTTATTGAAATCAAGTATTTTGCTGTAGGCATCAAGTCATGGCTAATTGTAGAAAAAGCCAAGACAGATAGTAAGAGTAACTGAGTGGCAAATCTAGGATAAGCCCTTTGTAGGATTGTATAAATATGATGTCATTTCATTTGTAGATAGATAAGTCTATCTATCATCCGTCCAGTTGTCATTCCTAGGGCAGAACTAAGGTAGATAGTCATAAAATTAAGGAGTATGCACATAATATCAAGGAACATGCAAATTATAAACTTAATATATTTATTTATTAACTGGGATGTTTATTTGGTTTTGGATTTCTTAATTATACTTATTAAATAAATATTTAGAAATGACTAATTAAGATTCTTTTCAGGATTTTTCGGAGAAATGGATTATGAAATGCACATAAAAACTGAGCCTGAATGCATCATTGTAGAAGAAGACGAAATAATATTTGACCGTCAAATTAAAAAAACGCACTGTCTACCCTCCCCCACCCCTTATTCCCATTTCTGCATATTTCAATGTCAAGCGGGCAATTGCTCATGAAACCCCACCTATTTTCACCCCAACTTTGATAACAACTCCTGAGAGCAGTGAAGGTGAATATGAGAGGCGATTTGACGAATCAGAGCGCCGAAAACGGGAGCGCAAACCCAACAAATCAGCTATAGTTAGAGTTGTGAAGAATAATGATGAAAATGAGGTTGTGACTTCTGTGACTGAATTACTTCGAAACAAGATTCAAGAAAGAACTGAACCGGTTAATCTGTCAACGAAACAGGATAATCCACTTTTCCCTCGGAGTTCTTACAAAACTATGGAAAAGCTGACATGCTTCAATAGCTTGGGGGCCCCTAATATGTTACCCCAAGAATTTCTTTATATGATGTACCAACATCTACATGGCAATGTTAGTGAGGAAGCTTCACAAAAACAGTTGCTAGATGAAAGAGTAGAGACTCCATGCGATAACAAAAAGCGAAAACGCAAAACCTCACTTTTCTTGCCGCCGTCGAAAATGCCCAACGAGATTGCGATATGCAAATTTAAATTTACCGGTGGATCCAAGCCATGCCTAAAAGAAAAGAAAATGTTGTCTCTTGACTCAGGTGGAAAGCTCCGATACTATACAGGGAAAGATTCCAAGAAACAAACTCAATTAGAAGACAAACAAATTTGGAATCAAGTTCTGGGGCAAAGTTCAAGCAGTTGTGCCAGTTTGGCCCGTTGCCTCGGAACATCCTCAAATGCTGTTGACATGGATACTGCAACATTACCCCCCTCGAATCCTTTTCCCGTAGCTGTAATGGAGCCTGTCGCTAAAACAGCAAGACAAATTATGCATGAAAAATCTTACAGGAATAAAATTGAGGAAACAATACCCATACGACAAGGAGACGCAGAACTTTTCTCGAAATTTAAGATCTCAACGAAGAAGCCGAAGAAACCTTTGCCATGTAGGAAAAAGTTATAGCGAGTGAAAAGCGAGTCCGTATTGTCATTACCATAAGCAGAGAATATGCGAACAATGAATTTTTACACTTTCAGTATGAACCTTAATAATCACTGTTTTGAATATGTCCTTATCCATATAGTATTTGAAAGCAAGCTCGCACACAGAAGGAGGGGGGTCGCAGACAGAAGGAGAGAGTAAACTCTTGGCTACCCAAAAATGACAAAATATTCACAGCTGTTTTCTATCTATATCTGTTGATATGGTTTGTCTTTTTCACGTATTTCAAACTTAGGCTGCCCCCCCCCCCCGAAAAAATAAGACCTTAAGATTCCAGCTCCTTTTCCCAAACATCAAAACTTTTATAATTGGCTCTTGAGTCTGTTCTATATAATTCACCTTTTTTGTAGTTTTTTTTTTTCAAAATAATACCCCACTTTGAAGTACTGGGCCTCCGAATACAAATTATGGCCTCTGGTCTTGTCCCTTCTCTAGAAAACTTCTAAACTTTTACAATTGTTCTTATCAAACTCGTTTTATTTCCATATATTTACCCTTTAAAAAATTCACTATCTCCCTCCTGAAGTCCTTGACCTCAAAAAAGTGAGTTCCTGTTCATTTGTCTATTTGAGTAGATTTGAGATGACATTCTAGTAACTAAAACTTAAGTGATAGTTTTATCTCCCACATCAAAGAATTTAGTCGTCAATATAGGAATATATAATTAACATCTATTTGAATAATCTAGTAAAGGAAAAAAAACATATTTGTGATGATGTACCCTGTTGCTATTATGGAAATTACTATTTTATCTGTCTTATTCCTATTATTGATAAACAGCCTTTGTCTTACCCCTGAATAGCTCTTAGTGTCCTTATCCTCTTCAACCGATCTCAACCTATGATACTCAACAACTTATGTGAAAAGTTGTAACCAATGCTCGAGCTATTTTATAATCGCACCTTTGGATAAAATAAATTTGCACACGACCGCAGCACCAATTATGTACCCCATACGTAATTTGGTAAGTTGAGCTATGTTCAACTTTTAAAATAATTTTCATGATTGACCAATCAGAGTTGAGATTTAAGGCTACTTTTTTTTTTTTAATTATTAAGAATGGAAGATTAGAAGAACAGTTTTTCCTGACTGTATAACAAACATAGAGAGATATCAAAAGACATAAAATTAGTGTATAATAATTATAAATACAGTAAATGAAAATATTGAATAATGGGTTTAAAATTTCAAATGAGACAGCGGCAAAACAAAAACTAAACGTTTATAGAATAATAAAGGTTTGAATATTTCGGCTTCAAGTCCAGAATCCTTTGCCCCCTAGGTTAAAGTACATATAATTAAAACAGGTCAAGCAATCTTTATTGTGTATGATAAATTGCATGAATTTTTCATTTGCTATTTTTTTTACTTTACTTGTAAATAAAAAGGCAGTATGTTCTAAGAAATTGTTTATCAACAAAGACTGAATTGTTTGTCAACGAATGTGGATTATATAGTATATATTGCACCCATTTTTATATATCTCCATTTGTTTGATTTCTAAACGAAAAGGTAGTGTGTTCTAAGAAATTATTTATTAACCAACATTGAATTGTTTGTCCACGTATGTGGACACATGGTATATATTCAGCCGTTTTTTCTACATCTTCATTTGTTTTATTTGTAAATGAAAAGAAATTATTTATTAGCCAACATTGAATTGTTTGTCCACGTATGTGGACACATGGGGCATATATTGGAATTGCACCCGTTTTTCAATATCTTCTTTTGTTTTATTTGTAAATGAAAGGTAATGTGTTCTAAGAAAGTATTTATTAACCAAAATTATTTATTGCACCCTTTTAATATATTTTCCTTTTTTTATTTTTAAATGAAAAGGCAGTGTGTTCAAAGAAAATATTTATGTATACAATATTTGAGGACAAATGAGTTTTGATGTAGGCTTTTCAAATCAATTTAATTGTTACTTCAATATTGCCTTCTATCGTACTAGTTGTGACGTTGAAATCAAGGAAAATATGTATCAAGTACTTTTTCAATCAACAGGTAAGGCTACGGTTTGGTTCGGAAATCAGAAACAAATATAAGTATTTGTGACTGGTGAATATGGTGAATTTCTAGTCAGAAATATAGTTGTAACTGTATTATGTTAAGTGCAATTCTCCGATTTAGTACCTGATTTGTTAGAAATTAAATCGGAATTTTTCGCTCATTTTTTTGTTTTGTTTTGCGTAGAATAAAATAAAAATACGTATTTTATATAATTGTTTCCTAAATATACTGGTTAGAATAGGTTATACGCTAAGTGGAACTAAAACGGTCCACACAAAAAGTACAAGTGCCACCTTAACCATGAAAAACTACACAAGCCAAATTTATGAGTTAAATTGGTACTTATGTATTAATCGTACTCTTTTATATTCTGCTAAAGAAGTCAAGTTTGGTTAATACTAATGAAATAAAATAGGATGAATAAATAACAGTTTAGAAACAAATTTGGGCTATATATTTGCACATTAGGGGGGGGGGGGCAAAGCATACCATATATTAAATACGTAACCTAACCTAACATAGGTACCTTCCCCCCTAAACCCCAAAAAAACAACAGCATAAATATCGTAATCACAACGGAAACGACGCTTTGCATTGCATCACTCTATAGCGGTCTATTGTCTGGATAGACCCGTCTGGCGGGTTTTTCGAGACTGGATATAAAAGAGTACGTTTAATACTTAAGTACCGTTAAATTTGACAACACTTTTTGACTGTAAAAATTCGGAAAGTAACAATCTGTTGTTTCCCAAAGACAACCTTCAAACGAAAGCAAGAACTTGTTAAGTTGGTTGGTGCTGTATTTTTGGCTTATTTTTTGCAATGTTTTTACACCCGTATTTCATTTTTTTCTTTGGCACTTTCTTCTACCAAAAGTGCATAACCATAAACGGCGGTCTCTTCATTAAAAACAGAATTCCCGATTTTTCTCAATTTATTAACATATAGATGGTTTTGTAAGTTTCCTTTTATTCAAATCAATTACATTTCATTCGCACTGTCATTGGTACTTCAGAGCTAAGTTGTCGATAAAGACAGTAAATTCTATTTAGCAAAAAGGGAGTGGGAGTTGTTTAGACCTTAAAAATATTATAATATATATATATATATATATATATATATATATATATATATATATATATATATATATATATATATATATATATATATATATATATATATATATATATATATATATATATATATATATATATGTATATATTAAAAATATTGCATTCAAGAGCCGTTCGCAGCAAACTACGCAGAAACATTTTTGAGTGTTGGGTAAATACCCTGTCGTTTTACAGTTCCAAACATTTGCGCGTATAATGGCTTTATCTGAGTCAAAAAGGGAGCAAGTAACACCAAATTGTAACGAAAAGTTTGATTGTACCGTGACCCCTAAATTGTACCAAAAAAACAGTGCAAGGTCCGCTATGGGAGTGGACCTTTTAACTATTGAAGTAAATCGCCATAACATTGTAAGGTCTCATAATGATAAACTAATTCAAAATGATTTAGTATAACCAAGTCAACTTCTCTAAGTTGTTAGTTGTTGATATTGAAGGATGCATAGCCTATGAGTATAGCAAGTTATTCTGAGCTGAAATTTCTTTCCCTTGCGGTACTTTGGCAATTTCAAAGGAATTCGTTTTAGTAGTAAAAGATTCCAGTTGTTGGGTCAGATTAAAAGATAAAGTCTTGGGATTATTCCTAGGGCGTTTCTTGAAAAATAAAAAGAATTTTCGACTTATCTAGAGAAAAACAGCGTACCGATTTTCTGGGGGACTTGAATTCCAGCCTAAAAAAATCTTTATACGTTAGAGTTCCCTTGGCTTATTGGCTTACACGAATAAGTTTCAAATTGTTAAAAAAGGACAGTTTCTCGGTCTATTTTAGGGACCATTTTCATGGTAACCAGGACCGTGCCCAGAATATTTTTCTGGGGGGGATTGTACTAAAGGATTTTTTTTGGGGGAGAGGGGTAAAAAATTCACAAAAATGCATAAAAATTTGTTTATATTCATTTTTGTAACGTTTTTGCGAGTTGGACACAATTTTTTGGAGGGGGTCAAACCCCCCCCCCCCTGGATACGATCTGATAGTAACCAATGCCATTTTTGGCATTGGGGTCTTCTTGACCCAAAGACATATATATTTAGTTTTAAGCAGATCTTGTACTTGTTTCTTTTTTTTGGGGGGGGGGGGCGTACCTCAACTGAATTAGAAAGTCTGTTCCATCTGGTATTTCAAATGAAATAAAATCCTTAGAAATATCCTAGAGTAAGGTATCTCTCCAAAAATTAAAAAATGCGTATAAAAAATCCTTAAATTTGGCGTACGTGTAACTGAACCACCGTGTAACTGAAGCCCAAGCAACTGAACCCCGTATAACCGAACGAACCCCCGTGCAACTGAACCCTCGTGTAACTAAACCACCGGGCAACTGAATCCATTTAACTAGACCCTCGTGTAACTAAACCCCCGTGCAACTCGACCCCATTTAACTGAAACCCCCGTGTAACTAAACCCCGTGTAACTGAACCTCCGTGCAACTGAACCACCGTACAGCTGAACCACCGTGCAACTGAACCACCGTGCAACTGAACCCTCGTGTAACTGAACCCTCGTGCAACTCAACCACCTTACTTGCATTGGGTAAAACACAATGGGGTTATGAACCATAGTTATTAAAACTATGTCATAGTTATTTAACCTTTAAACTGTTTTAAATAAAATGGCCGTCCAAAATTTAGATCGGATGTATTTGGGGCAAAAAAAAAGGGGGATGGAAGCCCTCCGATCACTTTTAACTCTGAGTTGTGCACTAGAAATTTTGATTTCCGATCGAATGAGCCCTCCCCAAAGTTCATACAAAATTTATTCTACAAAAACCTTATGTGTTAGCAATGAGCAACTAGCTTAACTTACAGCCCTTGCCCCAGATGCTGCTGGTGGCAGGGGCATCGTTTGGGGGTGGCAAGGGGGGCAGTTGCCCCCCCAATAATGTGAAGAAAAAAAATTATTATGCGTCCCATGCCCTTTTACTATCCAGAAATGGACCTCTCTTGCCCCCCCCCCCCAAATAAAAATGCTGGAGATTCGCCCCTGGCTGGTGGGGTTGTTAACCCCAAAGGCATGATTATTTGATCTTCAGGGACTATTTTGAACAAAATGTTTATTTTTATTTTTGATCGGATGTATTTGGGGGCGATGTCGACAAGAGGGAAAGGCTGATTGTCCTGTGATTACCTTTGATTCTTCGAAATTGAACTTGAGCTTTCAATTTCCAATCGAATGAGCCTCCTTCAAAATTTTTACGACCCATGCCTTCTATAAAAACCTGAAATTTTAACAATTGGTAACTTGCAATAACATACAGATTGCTGATACAGGTGTATCAACATTTTTTTTGGAACAGCTTAGCGTATAAAGATGAAACTTCTGTGGCATCTACCTGCTACTACTGCTATTAATACTGCTGCTGCTGCTGTTGCTACTACTACTAATTCAACACTATTATTACTACTACTGCTCCTACTACGACCTCTGCTACTATTAAACTAGCACTATTAAGGCTACGCTAATCAAGTTGAAAATTTGACAGACAGGGGTTATTTGAGGTGGAACTTGAACTAAATCAAAAGACGCTATGTGCATGCAGATTTTCAAAATGGCGTATCTCAAAGAGGGATTTGTGTTTTAAGTTGGAGCTTTTAGAGAGTGCTTAAAGGGTAAAGTCACTTTCACAAAAGGAAATATGTGCAGCACGCTCAGGCCTGGATTACCACTAGATCCCTAGGCCCGGACTAGGGCAATAATGCCAGGTTGTTGTATTCAAGTTGGATTTTGGTTTAAGGAGAGAGTGCTAAAGGGAAAGTCAATTCACACAAAACCGGAACGCTCAGGCCTGATTTATCACTGATCCCTAGTAGGGGCATTAATGCCAGGGGTAGCAATTGATTATCACTGCGTAATTTTTTTCTGACAAAAACTGGACTGACGTGATTTATCGTCACCAGGTGCACTCTGCCGCCACGCTGCCTATTCACAGAAAAGTGACTTTAAAACAACACAGGAATTCCATGGTCACTTATAAACAATCAGATGTCTCCCAAGAATGGTAGCTGAGATTTCGGTATTACCCTCTCTTTCATCACTTTTCGCTCATCAGTTTGTGTTCTGTTAATTGCTTCTATGAGCCCTGAATTTTTGGGAATAACCCTAAAAATCTTGCAAAAACGGAGCGGCAAAAACGCTTGGTTCTTAAGCGTCAAAGCTTTAAATCCGGCCCTGTGCACGCTACTGCTAATGCTATTACTATTTCAATTACATTACTTACTAATGCTACAAGGTACAGTACTACTGCTACAAAAGACAATAACTACTACTACTAGTTCGACTGCTACTTTTATTGCAACCACTTGTAAGCTAAAAGTATTAAGATGAAAAATTAAGCAACTACATGAACATATAGGTTATCAAAAGGATATATCAGCAATGGGATAGCAACAGTTAAAACTGAGTATTAAGTTGAAAACTTCTAGAACTTAATGAGAGGAATCTTCAGCTGACCAAAAGGCAATATGTAAATACTACTGCTGCTACTAGCACTAGTGCTATTATTATTAATACTACTGCTAATACTATTACTGGGACTGCCATTACAGCTGTACCTAACGGTAATGAACGGTGTTAAGGTGGAATTTTCAGGGAATATTGAGGGCGGAAGGTGAACTGAATCACATCATGCCATCTGTATACATGTTGCCAAAGGGCGCATCAGCAATATCCTAGGGACAGTTTGGTGTATTGAAGAAAATAAAAGGTACTATGTGCATACTGCTACTAATTCTACTACTGCTAATACGCAAGCTAAGGGTATTAAGGTGAAGCTGTCAAGGAATATTTCGGCGAATATTAAACTGAATCAAATTGACTATGATTATGCGCATTCTCAAAAGGTTACACAGAAATATCTCAAGAACGGCTTCCATTAATAGTTAGACCTTTCAGGATAAGTTGTGGGTAGGGGACTTCAAACTAGCCAGAAGGCTCCATGTACATGCTACTATTATTACTACTACGATTACTTTAACTAATAACGCTAAGAGTATTAAAGTGAAACTTTTAAGGAACGTTTAGAGGATGTTTTAATTAAACAAAAATATTATTTGCACGCAGGTTTTTGAAAGGGCATATAAGCGATGTCGGTACTTGTCAATTAGCTGAACCCACGCGATATCAAGGAGGCACACTTGTGCCTCTATAAAGAGGCGACCCACCACAATGTTAAGCGATTTCAGGTCCTAGAGGTCGCAGAGAGACGGCGGTAATCGCATTTTGTAGCCCAAGCTCAAACTAAGAAACTTGCGAAATTTCATCCTCCTCCGACTTTATCTTCATGGGGTAAACTGGGCCGGAAGTTTCGACCCTCCCACCACAGCCCCCCTTTAACGTTGTCCGATTGGGCTGAAATTTAGAGGTTAAGCTTTCCTAGGGCCCAGGAGCTTATCCTCAAAATTTCAGCTCAATCCGATCACTCCTTCCCTGTTTTCAAAAAACCAAATATAGCCACTTAAAATTCATTTCTTTTTTTTCTTATCCACGCCTACAGGCCACAGTTGGCAACTGATCCGGGTGAATGAGGACTCATTCGAAGCAGAATTCGACCTGTTAGGACCTTTTGATATTTTCAGACCGAAAAACTTATCCCCCGAATTTACATTTACGAAAAAACCTCGTTTTCCTATAATAGCCCATGTTAATTTTTCCACCACAACCCCCCTTTAACGTTGTCTGATCGGGCTGAAATTTAGAGGATAAGCTTTCCTGGGGCCTGGGAGCTTATCCTTGAAATTTCAGCTCAATCTGATCACTCCTTCCCTGTTTTCCAAAAACCAAATATCAAGTTTTGTTGGGATTTGCTTGCGTCAAATGTAGATTCCATTTACTAAAAAACAATTACAATTATGTCTCTTTAGTACAGCGGTTGATACTTCAGACTGTCAGGCGGAAGATCCGGGTTTGATTCACCGTCAGAGCAAATTTTTTATATACTGAATTTAAAGTTTAAAAAAGAAAACTCAGTTTCTTTTTTAAATTATTTGAAAAAAATTACGTTTTCTAAAGAGTTAAAGAGGCTGAGTTACAAGGTCGACCCTTAAAACACCCTGTCGAGAAAGAAAAGAATAATACACAATCATCTAACAGTTAGTCAAGCAATAATAAGTAATAAACTGTACAAAAACGTGCAGAAATTATTTGAAAAAAACTACGTTTTCTAAAAAGTAAAAGAGGCTGAGTTACAAGGTCGAACCTTAAAACGTACAGGGATTAGGAGGCACAGTTGGGGGGCTGCCGCCCCCCAAACCCCCCGCTTCACAGCCTTTAAATAAAAAAAAAAATTTTAAACTGAAAGTAAGGAGCGACATTAAATCTTAAAACGAACAGAAATTATTCCTTATATGAAAGGGGGCTGTGCCCTCCTCAACGCCTCGCTCTTTACGCTAAAGTTTTTATTGCTTATAAAAAAGAGTTGTGAGAAAGTCAGACTTTAGCGTAAAGAGCGAGGCGTTGAGGAGGGCACAGCCCCTTTCATATACGGAATCGGCAGCCCCCAAACTGTGCCTCCTAATCCCTGTACGTTTTAAGGTTCGACCTTGTAACTCAGCCTCTCTTACTCTTTAGAAAAACGTAGTTTTTTTTCAAATAATTAATATAAATTAATAAATAAATCTTAAAACGAGTGAAACTTAAACTGAATATATAAATCAACAGCTTGAAACGAACAAAAATTCACTACAAACAAGAGTTTGGGTATGACCTCCTTCTCTCACTGTAAAAGTCTAAAACCTACTGCGTCATTGGCGCTTTACTGAAAACTATATGCGTCTTGAACAGTCTTGGAAAGTATAAACAACATCAAACTGAATATTTGATGTATAATGATATTAATTGTTGAAAGATCCATCAGTTCAAGAATTTATTTTTCACTGTAATTTTATTTTTGTTTTCAATGCTGTCAGAACTGGAAAAGAAAATATTTGTAATATAATTCGTTTGTAATATACACTATATTTGTAGTAAAACTATATCCGTCTTGAACAACTTTAAAAAAGAGATAATAAATTAAACTAAACATTTGATGTATAATGATATTAATTGCTGAAAGCTCATCAGTTCAAAATGTTACTATAATTTTAATGTTTATTTTCAATATTAAATACTCCAAAGAAAATATTGTCATAAAATTGGTTTTCAGTAAAGCACCAATGACGCAGTAGGTTTTGATATCATTTTGGGTTTGAATTATTATAGGAATTTATTTATGCTAGTCTTTGGTTTAATATGGCTCTTTATTTTTATTTGAAAAAATTGTTTTCGGAAGAATCTTTTTAATTAATTTAAAGAAAGCGCAACAAAAACTGTTCTTTTTTTGTTATCTAAATTCTCAAAGTTCCGATATTTTCAGCACAGATTTTTATTATTCATCGTTCAGGAAAGGCCTGATACATCTACGTAAGATAAAAAAAAAAAAATCAAACAAAAAATTCCCAAATACAAAGAGAAAGTAGCTTTTGTGTCGGCTCCAACCGAAGCAGGTAATTAACCTTTTCAAACCAAACGATAAACAACTACGATCGTAGAAAATACCACAAAATGAAAAACAACAAAATAAGCAAAGTGGTAAAAAAAAATTACAGTATGTAGAAGGTGAGAGCCGCCGTTTACCCCCATCCCCGCAAAAACATCCCTTAAGGAAAATACCCACGGAAAATAACACCTCACGGAAAATACCCCCCCATCCAGAAAATACCTACCCGTGGAAAATCTCCCCCCCCCCCCCCCAAAAAAAATACCTCTTGCGGTTGGTCAGTCTCCAATCACTTTCCTTATAAAAAAAAGACAACTAGAAATGCCTGGAGATTATCAAACAATTTGTGCCTCCATCCTCCTGTCGTCTCTCCCTTAGAGCTGATTCTGTATTTATTTTATGACTCAATGAGAGCTGAGATGTTTTAGCATCATAATGCACTCTTTGAGGGATCCCCCTCTCTTTCGAGCTACAAAACAAACAGATAACCCCATTGCAGAAAGTTCAGTTCCTTTTTAAGTTTTTTGATTTGTCTATTGCTTACAGATAGTATTGTCATTGGGAAACATACGGAAATTTTTAGTGTGGGGGTTTGCTGGAAGATCTTTCACGAGAAGAAAGTATTTGCACGGAGGGGGGGGGGGCAAGATTTACACATAAATTCCACTTTTCCACTTCCCTTAGAGCTTCTCAATTAAACTAAAAAATAACACGACTCAAAGAAGATTTTTAAATTTTGAAAGCCATAATTTCCGCAAGAGGAGTATTTTCCAGGTGATAGGGTTTCCGTGGGGTGGAGGGATGGGAAGTTTTTCGTGGGGGAGGAGGGTAAACACTTTGACCCGTAGAAAGTGACAGGGTGAAGGAACCCCCATTAACAGGCATAAAAAAGAGAAAACCTGGATTAAAGAGTTTATGACGTCCGATTTTCTTTGTTTTTGTGACTACAAAAGAGAGCATTTTTATAAATCATCTTGACAGTAATTTATATAAAGACATAAAAAATGCAAACAATTCCAACAAGGTTGAACATGTAAAAGATTCTAACTTGTGTTTACCCAATGTAAGTACGGTGGTTGAGTTGCACGAGGGTTCAGTTGCACGGTGGTTCAGCTGCACGGTGGTTCAGTTGCAGGGTGGTTCAGTTGCACGGTGGTTCAGTAGCACGGTGGTTCAGTTGCACGGTGGTTCAGTTGTACGGTGGTTCACTTGAACGGGGGTTCAGTTACATGGTGGTTCAGTTACACGGGGGTTTAGTTAAATGGGGTTGAGTTGCACGGGGGTTGAGTTGCACGAGGGTTCAGTTAAAGGGGGTTCATTTGCATGAGGATTCAGTAGCACGAGGGTTCAGTTGCACGGGGGTTCAGTTGTACGGGGGTCAGTTGCACGGTGGTTCAATTGCACGGTGGTTCAGTTCACGGTGGTTCAGTTGCACGGTGGTTCGGTTGCACGGTGGTTCAGTTACAAGAGTTCAGTTGCTTGGGGTTCAGTTACACGGTGGTTCAGTTACAATGGAACCCTTAAATTTACCAATGTATGAAGAAGAATCTTCTTATCCTTTTTAGTACAATTTTGTCATAAATTGGTTCTTTTCATTCAATTCAGGTACCGGGTACCCGGACCGGGTCTCTTTGATCAAAATCTGAGGAAGCATTGCCAACCTGATAGAATTATACCGTTTTTGGTACAATTTAGAGGTCACGGTATAATGAAATTTTTCGGTACAATCAAATTCCCCTGCACATTTTTGTTATACTTGCTCCTTTTTGACTCTGATATAAGTTCAAATTTTATTTTATGGAAAAGTTTCTTCCTGTTACGGTAATATTTTAAACTGCCGTCCAAACCTGGTATAAATTAATCTTTCTTGGTACAATTTTTGCCGGAAACCCGGTGCAGTTTATTTCAAAGCGCAAGCAACGCTTGACAGCAGTTTGCTAGTTCGACTCCTGACTTGAGGGCCGGGCACACCAAACCTAGCTTAAGGACCTGAGTATTATTCTGATTTATGCTTTTTGTAGCGACGAGCAAATTATACCTTACGCTTTATGGACAAGTTAATTAATAAATATGCAGATTTTAGACCCCTTCTTTTTTTCAAAAAGCTTATAAACATAAATTACCATTAAAGGCAAAACACACGTAGCTTTTCTCGGCACCGATTTCAGCAGCCCGGTGGGCTAACAATAGCAACACAAAAACAGTGCCCTTTGCGTGATATTTTCAAAACTAAACATCATGGACGTCAATAGTCAAATGCGGTAAATCAATAGTTGTACGATTGATTATCAAGCCGGTATAGCATTGGATATGACTGCACCTGCATGGTGAGGAGCTCAATAGCTGGGTTTTTTCCTCACAGACATCTCTGGCTGACTTTGTTTCACGTTTCGCTTTGTTTCCCTCCTGTTTTTTGTTGACCACGATGAAATTCGGTGCCGTTTTTGTAAATCGGCACCGAAAAATAGAAAATTTTACAAGCTCGAATCCCTGTCGTTTTCTTCGTAAATTGATGCCGAAAAAAGTTGCGTGGTCCAGCCCTTTACAAATAAGGGTTGTACTATCATGCCATCTATTTTTAATAGAATCAGAATCAGCAAGCTGATACACAAACTTTAGATAAGTTTGGGTTCCGAAATTAGCGGACTGCTATTCCAATTTTAGCTCCCGAGGAGCACTAAAGCTGGTAGTCATGGCCTGATTATAGTAAAAGCACAAACTTCCAGGCAAATTTTTTGAATCTTTGGAAAATTTTCAGCTCTGACCCAAATGGGAGTGAATTGAGTATTCCAAAACAAGAAGCCCTTTTTTCTTTAACTAAAAGGAAATCTAGCTACCAAGGTAAAACTCCACTCTTGTTAGAGCCAGCTCAACTCAGGCATTTCCCCCTCTGTGTGAATAACAGTGGAATGATTGCTTAAAGGTTTATGCTTAACAGTTCCCAACGTTTTTCCAGGAGCGGGTCCAGAATTTGTTTTAAGGGGAAGGGCACAAAATAGGTTGATCCGATAAAACTTGCGTTAGGAGCAAGTTTAATTAGCGCGAACTTGCGTTAATTAAGTAAACTACACTATTTTAGACTACGTTAGGGGTGGGGGCACCCCCTCGCCCCTCCCCTGGATCCACCACTGCGTTTTTCCCTTGATACCAAAGAGCCAAGAGCCATAGACTTTTAAATCACTAAAAGATTTTCCTACGTACCCGAGTTACGGCTCCACTCCTGTTGGCCAGGCTCAAGGACAAGCAATACATTCAAAGAGGGCAAAGATGGCTTTAGTCCAATAAAAAACATGAAACATGCAGATTTCCAATACGTATGATTACAATACTCCTCCCTATCCAACATTATTTTTTATTAGAAATATTATAAAAGATTATTACAAAAATACATCTAACTGACTTAGTTGAATATTTTAATTTCGCTGAAAGTTAAATTTTATTATCGAAAATTTTAGTTCGAATATTGAAAACTATAAAAAGCTCCTGCAATGTAAAAATAAAACTACTTTATCAATATAAAAAAAAACTTAAAAAAGCTCTTCAAAAAGTTCTTAAAGTAAAAAAAACGTAAAGAATAAAATAATTAATAGAAATAAAGTCATTAATTCAAAAAGTGACTATTCCAAAGAAAATTAAAAAGCAATTTTAAAGCTTAAATTCATTAAAAATAAAGCAATATACCATGTCAAACTTAAAACGAAGAGAAACCAAAATGAATAATTAAGTTTTAAACAAAAATAAATTACCGCAAATAAGAGAAGAACTGTGGCCCTATTTTTCTCCTTTCTATTCTTTATCTGATTCACTTGATCATTGATCCAAATTTCTTTTCGTTTTACGATTGACTTATTACAAAACATTATTTTTTACTCGATTTAAGTCTAAAATCACTCTCTACTTTACTTTGAAAATTTTCCTATAACAGTTTTTTCTAAGTTAATCCTAACAACCTTCAGCCTTATTTCTAAACTCCTCATTCATCGTTTCCTTATCTACGTCAACATCTTTTTAACGGCATGAAAAAGTTAAGGAGACGAAAAAAAACAACCCGGATTTGTATTTCCTAACATTTCTTTTAGACCCTGGACTGTAAAAATCAGCCTGGACTGTAATCTTTTTGACCCTGGACTGTAAATTCATTAGGGAACGTCGCCTTGGCAACGAAAAACTGTCACCAAAGTTTTAGAGAATCTCAGTGAATCATTTCAAGAAAATCATCTTTTCATCATTTCCCCCGACTGGCATCTGGGCATAAAGGCCAAAGGTCCGGGAGAGAATGAATGTCACTGGATTAAAGATTCTTGAAATTTCCTTCTATATAGTTGTGTTGACAGGGCACTAATTTGGGGGTGGGGGAGACTTTGAGAAGCATCTCTTTTGTCGTTAGACCCCCTCCCCAATCCTGAAAGCAATAGAAGAAAATCCATATTTTTTTTGTGAATTGGTACCCCTCTGTTGACTTTAAAGCAGCACATAAGCCATATTAAAATTTATTAGGATCGTGATATACATTATTAATAATATATAGTATATACATGTTATAGTATTTTGAATTCTCCCATTAAAATTTGCTTGTCCACACCGCTCAAATTAGGATTTCATCTTCTTTGTTTTAAGTTTTTAGGTCAATTTTGTCGCACAAAAGCTATTTGTAATTTCGCTCATTGAAGCGAACAGTCTCTGCACGAGCCTCTAAGAAGCAAACAAACGGGTCCATCATTCACTTCTGACGGTAGAAATTTTACCGTCATGATACTTAACTTTGAATATTAAATACGAATATTTCCTTTAATTAGTGTCAACAAAAATAATAAAAAATCCCTTTGACTTTAATTCTACATAACACTGAAACACTGAAACAAAACACTGAAACATTTTATGCAAGATGAAAAAAGAAAAACAAAATCAAATATATTAAAAGGGCTATTTTTAATAAAATAAAGCTTTTTTTTACCACATAATTGACATTGCGCCAATTTCTTGTCGCATGGTCCCATCCAGGATTTTTGATCAGAAGGGTGGGAGGGGGAAGGTTACCAAAAAAAAAAAAAAAATACAAAAAACCCGCGACAAAAATTTCACTTGCATGTGTTTCGACACTTAAGTACGAGTCAGGCAAATATATATTTTTTTGGAGGGGGGTAGGCACCCCCTGGATTTGGCCTTGTTTTCTTTTTAGATTGTCATTCCAATAAACATATTATTTCACCATATACTTGACATTGTATTAACTAACTTCAAAATCATCAATCCCTTGTCCTCTCATAGATGGACTTAAACCATGCGAGCTCTGTATAATAGTTTAAATATTATTAACTTCCTAGTGTCATACACGAGTAAAGGTGAAGAAAAGGGTAAAGGACACGGCACTAGTTCCTTGCAAACCAGCGGTATGCAAACCAGCGGTACTGATCTACGTTTGAAGGCCCTTCAGCCAGAAAGTGGAATATTGTATATGCATCACACGAGTATATAATATAATATATATATATATATATATATATATATATATATATATATATATATATAGTATATATATATATATATATACATAATATATATATATAGTATATATATATATATATTATTTGAAAAAAACTACGTTTTCTAAAGAGTTAAAGAGGCTGAGTTACAAGGTCGAACCTTAAAACGTACAGGGATTAGGAGGCACAGTTGGGGGGCTGCCGCCCCCCAAACCCCCGCTTTCGCAGCCTTTAAATAAAAAAAAAGTTCTTTAAACTGAAAGTAAGGAGCGACATTAAATCTTAAAACGAACAGAAATTATTCCGTATATGAAAGGGGCTGTGCCCTCCTCAACGCCTCGCTCTTTACGCTAAAGTTTGACTTTCTCACAACTCTTTTTTTTAAACAATAAAAACTTTAGCGTAAAGAGCGAGGCGTTGAGGAGGGCACAGCCCCTTTCATATACGGAATAATTTCTGTTCGTTTTTAAGATTTAATGTCGCTCCTTACTTTCAGTTTAAAGAACTTTTTTTTTTATTTAAAGGCTGCGAAAGCGGGGGGTTTGGGGGGCGGCAGCCCCCCAACTGTGCCTCCTAATCCCTGTACGTTTAAGGTTCGACCTTGTAACTCAGCCTCTTTAACTCTTTAGAAAAACGTAGTTTTTTTTCAAATAATTTCTGCACGTTTTTGTACAGTTTATTACTTATTATTGCTTGACTAACTGTTAGCTGATCGTGTCAGGAGTTAAAGTTGGGGGGCTACCGCCCCCCAAACCCCCCGCTCTTGAACATTCTTGTGTTAAGACTTTTCATTCCTGATTACTCAAATCACGTCGTACAGGGAGCTTCCCAATCCCTGTACGTTTTAAGGTTCGAACTTGTGACTCAGCCTCTTTAACAGCCCCCCAACTGTGCCTCCTAATCCCTGTACGTTTTAAGGGTCGACCTTGTAACTCAGCCTCTTTAACTCTTTAGAAAACGTAATTTTTTTCAAATAATTTAAAAAAGAAACTGAGTTTCTTTTTTAAAATTTAAATTCAGTATATAAAAAAAATTTCTCTAACGGTGAATCGAACCCGGCTTTTTCCGCCTGACAGTCTGGAGTCTCGACCGCTGCACTAAAGAGACATAATTGTAATTGTTTTTTAGTAAGCGGAATCTATTTTTGACGCAAGCAAAACTTGATATTTGGTTTTTGGAAAACAGGGAAGGAGTGATCAGATTGAGCTGAAATTTCGAGGATAAGCTCCCAGGCCCCAGGAAAGCTTACCCTCTAAATTTCATCCCGATCAGACAACGTTAAAGGGGGGTTGTGGTGGGAAAAATTAACATGGGCTATTATAGGAACACGAGGTTTTTCGTAAATGTAAATTCGGGGGATAATTTTTTCGGTCTGAAAATATCAAAAGGCCCTAACAGGTCGAATTCTGCTTCGAATGAGTCCTCATTCACCGGATCAGTTGCCAACTGTGGCCTGTAGGCGTGGATAAGAAAAAAAAAAAGAGAAATGGACTTTAAGTGGCTATATTTGGTTTTTGGAAAACAGGGAAGAAGTGATCGGATTGAGCTGAAATTTCGAGGATAAGCTCCGGGCCCTCGTAAAGCTTAACCTCTAAATTTCAACCCAATCGGACAACGTTAAAGGGGGGCTGTGGTCGAAGGGTCGAAACTTCCGGCCCACTTTTACCCATGAAGATAAAGTCGGAGGGGGGTGAAATTTTGCACGTTTCTTAGTTTGAGCTTGGGCTACAAAATGCGATTACCGCTGTCTCTCTGCGACCGCTAGGACCGGAAATTGCTTAACATTGTGGTGGGTCGCCTCTTTATAGAGGCACAAGTGTGCCTCCTTGATATATTAAATAAAAAAAAACAAGTTTTTTAAACTGAAAGTAAGGAGCGACATTAAAACTTAAAACGAACAGAAATTATTCTGTATATGAAAGAGACTGTCCCCTCCTCAACGCCTCGCTCTTTACGCTAAAGTTTTTTATTGTTTTAAAAAATAAAGTTGTGAGACAGAGTCAAACTTTAGCGTAAAGAGCGAGGCGTTGAGGAGGGGACAGTCTCTTTCATATACAGAATATTTTCTGTTCGTTTTAAGTTTTAATGTCGCTCCTTACTTTCAGTTTAAAAAAACTTGTTTTTTTTAATTTAATTTTTGAACGTTTTTGAATAAATGCAGGTTTTGATCTTGGCTCACCGTACATGAATAATTAAAACAAAAATTTTCATATTAATTTACTTTATTTAGTTAAATGGCTTTCTCGAAACTTGTTTAATTTTATTTACGAACGTTTTCATTAGTAATAAATATACGTAACTTGCGAATTAACTTACGTAACGAACTTCTATATTCATATATTTTAATACATTTATTAGGGGGTTCGCCCCCTAGTCAATATCTTGCTCTTTAAGCAAAAGTTCAAATCTTGTTCCAATTCTTTAGAATGACCGCTTAATCACAAAGGCCGTTAATTAGAATAAATAGCTCTTATGAAAGTACTAAAAAATCTTTGGCTTAAAGAGCGAGGTATTGACTACGGGGTGAACCCAACTATATATGTAATATTTTCTGTTCGTTTAAAGTTTCGATGTTGCTGCTGTTGCAGTTGAAATACTTGTTTTTTATATTAAATTTATGATCTT
>JAPEVW010000357.1:122500-144014 GCA_027921565.1 Artemia sinica
CTCTGTCTCACAACTTTATTTTTTAAAACAATAAAAAACTTTAGCGTAAAGAGCGAGGCGTTGAGGAGGGGACAGTCTCTTTCATTATACAGAATAATTTCTGTTCGTTTTAAGTTTTAATGTCGCTCCTTACTTTTCAGTTTAAAAAACTTGTTTTTTTTTTTTAATATATCAAGGAGGCACACTTGTGCCTCTATAAAGAGGCGACCACCACAATGTTAAGCAATTGTCGGTCCTAGCGGTCGCAGAGAGACAGCTGGTATAATCGCATTTTGTAGCGCCCAAGCTCAAACTAAGAACGTGCAAAATTCACCCCCCTCCGACTTTTATCTTCATGGTAAAAGTGTGGCCGGAAGTTTTCGACCCTTCGACCACAGCCCCCCTTTAACGTTGTCCGATTGGGTGGAAATTTAGAGTTAAGCTTTACGAGGGCCCGGGAGCTTATCCTCGAAATTTCAGCTCAATCCGATCACTTCTTCCCTGTTTTCCAAAAACAAAATATAGCCACTTAAAGTCCATTTCTCTTTTTTTTTCTTATCCACGCCTACAGGCCACAGTTGGGCAAACTGATCCGGGTGAATGAGGACTCATTCGAAGCAGAATTCGACCTGTTAGGGCCTTTTGATATTTTCAGAACCGAAAAAAAAAAATATCCCCCGAATTTTACATTTACGAAAACCTCGTGTTTCCTATAAATAGCCCATGTTAATTTTTCCCACCACAACCCCCTTTAACGTTGTCTGATCGGGATGAAATTTAGAGGGTAAGCTTTCCTGGGGCCTGGGAGCTTATCCTCGAAATTTCAGCTCAATCTGATCACTCCTTCCCTGTTTTCCAAAAACCAAATATCAAGTTTTGCTTGCCGTCAAAAATAGATTCCGCTTACTAAAAAAAACAATTACAATTATGTACTCTTTAGTGCAGCGGTCGAGACTCCAGACTGTCAGGCGGAACAAAGCCGGGTTCGATTTACACCGTTAGAGAAATTTTTTTCTATAACTGAATTTAATATTTTAAAAAAGAAACTCAGTTTCTTTCCTTTTTTAAATTATTTTCTTTTTTTGAAAAAAATTACGTTTTCTAAAGAGTTAAAGGGCTGAGTTACAAGGTCGACCCTTAAAACGTACAGGGATTAGGAGGCACAGTTGTGGGGGCTGTTAAAGAGGCGCAATGAGTCACAAGTTCGAACCTAAAACGTACAGGGATTGGAAGCTCCCTGTACGACGTGATTCTTGGTAGTAAGCAGGAATGAAAAGTCTTAACACACAGAATGTTTCAAGAGGCGGGGGTTTGGGGGGCGGTAGCCCCCCAACTTTAACTCCTTGACACACGATCAGCTAACAGTTAGTCAAGCAATAATAAAGTAATAAACCTGTACAAAAACGTGCAGAAATTATTTGAAAAAAAACTACGTTTTCTAAAGAGTTAAAGAGGCTGAGTTACAAGGCGACACTTAAACGTACAGGGCATTAGGAGGCACAGTTGGGGGGCTGCCGCCCCCCAAACCCCCGCTTTCGCAGCTTTAATAAAAAAAAAAAACAGTTCTTTAAACTGAAAGTAAGGTAGCGACATTACATTCTTAAAACGAACAGAAATATTCCGTATATGAAAGGGGCTGTGCCCCTCCCTCAACGCCTCGCTCTTTACGCTAAAGTTTTTTATGTTTAAAAAAAAGAGTTGTGTGAGGAAAGTCAAAACTGTTAGCGTAAAGAGCGAGGCGTTGGAGGAGGGCAACAGCGCCCTTTCATATACGGAATAATTTCTGTTCGTTTTAAGATTTAATGTCGCTCCCTTACTTTACAGTTTAAAGAACTTTTTTTTGTATTTAAAGGCTGCGAAAGCGGGGTGGTTGCGGGGGCGGGCAGCCCCCAACTGTGCCTTTTTCTAATCCTCCATGTACGTTTTAATGTTCGACCTTAGTAACTCAGCCTCTTTAACTCTTGAGAAAACGTAGTTTTTTCAAATAATATATATATATATTATATATATATATAATATAATATGTATATATCTATATAATATATCTATATATATATATATACTATATATATATATATATATATATTATATATATATATTATATATATATTCGTGTGATGTGCATATACAATATTCCACTTTCTGGCTGAAGGGGGGGGGGGGGGGGGGTGGGGGGTGCGGGGGATGCCTTCAAACGGTAGATCAGTACGCTGGTTTGGCATACCGCTGGTTTGCAAGGAACTAGTGGCCCCGTGTCCCTTTACCTTTCTTCACCTTTACTCGTGTATGACACTAGGAAGTAATAATATTTAAACTATTATACAGAGCTTCGCCATGGTTTAAGTCCATCTATGAGAGGACAAGGATTGATGATTTTGAAGTTAGTATACAATGTCAAGTATATGAGTGAAATAATATGTTTCATTGGAATGACAATCTAAAAGAAAACAAGGCAAAATCCAGGGGGGTGCCTACCCCCCTCCAAAAAAAACTTATATATTTGCCTTGACTTCGTACCTTAAGTGTCGAACACATGCAAGTGAATTTTGTCGCGTTTGTATTTTTTTTTTTTTTTGGTAACCTTCCCCCTCCCACCCATTCTGATCAAAAATCCCTGGCATGGGGACCATGCGACAAGAAATTGGCGCAAGCGCAATGTCAACTTATGTGGTAAAAAAAGCTTTATGTTTGTTCTTTTATTAAAAAAATAGCCCTTTTTAATATATTTGATTTTGTTTTCTTTTTTCATCTTGCATAAATGTTTCAGTGTTTTGTTTTCAGGTTTCAGTGTTGTATGTAGAATTAAAGTCAAAGGGATTTTTATTATATTTGTTGACACTAATTAAAAGGAAATATTCGTATATTTAATATTTCAAAGTTAAGTATCATGACGCGTAAAATTTCTACGTCAGAAGTGAATGATGGACCCGTTTGTTTGCTTCTTAGAGGCTCGTGCAGGAGGACTGTTCGCTTCAATGAGCGAAATTTACAAATAGCTTTGTGCGACAAAATGGACTCTAAAAACTTAAACAAAGAAGATGAAATCCTAATTGAGCGGTGTGGAACAAGCAAATTTTAATGGGAGATTCAAAATAGATAAAACTAGTATCTATACTATATTATTAATAATGTATATCACGATCCCTAATAACTTTTAATATGGCTTATGTGCTGCTTTAAACGTCAACAGAGGGGTACCAATTCACACAAAAAAAATATGGATTTTCTTCTATTGCTTTCAGGGATTGGGGAGGGGGTCTAACGACAAAAGAGATGCTTCTCAAAGTCTCCCCCACCCCCGAAATTAGTGACCCTGTCAACACACTATATAGAAGGAAATTTTCAGGAATCTTTAATCAGTGACCATTCATTCTCTCCGGACCTTTGGCCTTTATGCCCAGATGCAGTCGGGGAAATGATGAAAAGATGATTTCTTGAAATGATTCACTGAGATTTTCTCTAAACTTTGGTGACAGTTTTTCGTTGCCAAGGCGACGTTCCTTAATGAATTTACAGTCCAGGTCAAAAAGGATTACAGTCCAGGCTGATTTTACAGTCCAGGGTCTAAAAGAAATGTTAGGAAATACAAATCCGGGGTGTTTTTTTCGTCTCCTTAACTTTTTCATGCCGTTAAAAAGATGTTGACGTAGATAAGGAAACGACCATGAATGAGGAGTTTAGAAATAAGGCTGAAGGTTGTTAGGATTAACTTAGAAAAACACCGTTATAGGAAACATTTTCAAAGTAAAGTAGAGAGTGACTTTTAGACTTAAAATCGAGTAAAAATAATGTTTTGGTAATAAGTCAATCGTAAAACGAAAAGAAATTTGGATCAAATGATCAAGTGAATCAGATAAAGAATAGAAAGTAGAAAAATAGGGCCCACAGTCCTTCTGTCTTATTTGCGGTAATATTATTTTGTTTTAAAACTAATTCATTCATTTTGGTTTCTCTTCGTTTTTAAGTTTGACATCGGTATATTGCTTTATTTTTAATGAATTTAAGCTTTCTAAAATTGCTTTTTAATTTTCTTTGGAATAGTCACTTTTGAATTAATGACTTGTTATTCTATTCATTATTTTATTCTTTACGTTTTTTTTGTACTTTAAGAACTTTTTTGAAGAGCTGTTTTAAGTTTTTCTTTTATATTTGATAAAGTAGTTTTATTTTACATTGCAGGAGCTCTTTCCCCTTTATTAGTTTCACACTATTCGAACTAAATTTTTCGATACTAAAATTTAACTTTCAGCGAAATTACAACATATTCAACTAAGTCAGTTAGATGGTATTTTTGTACATAATCTTTCAGCCTATAATATTTCTAATATAAAAATAATGTTGGATAGGGAGGAGTATTGTAATCATACGTATTGGAAAATCTTGCATGTTTCATGTTTTTATTGGACTAAGCCATCATTTGCCCTCCGTTTGGAATGTATTGCTTGTCCTTGAGCCTGGCCAACAGTGAGTGGAGCCGTTAACTCGGGTACGTAGGAAAAATCTTTAGTGATTAAAAGTATATGGCTCTTGGCTCTTGGTATCAAGGGAAAAACGCAGGGTGGATCTCAGGCGGAGGGGCGAGGGGGCTGCCCCCACCCTAACGTAGTCTAAAATAGTGTAGTTTACTTAATTAACGCAGTTCGCGCTAATTAAACTTGCTCCTAACGCAAGGTTTATCGGATCAACCTATTTTGTGCCTTCCCCTTAAAACAAATTCTGGACTCCGCTCCTGGAAAAAAAAAACGTTGGAAACTGTTAAGCATAAACCTTTAAGCAATCATTCCACTGTATTCAACAGAGGGGTAAATGCTGAGTTGAGCTGGGCTCTAACAAGAGTGGAGTTTTGCACCTTGGTAGCTAGATTTCCTTTTAGTTAAAGAAGAAAAAAGGGCTTCTTGTTTTGGAATACTCAATTCACTCCCATTTGGGCGTCGAGCTGAAAACTTTCCAAAGATTCAAAAAAATTTGCCTGGAAGTTTGTGCTTTTACTATATAATCAGGCATCATGGACTACCAGCTTTAGTGCTCTCGGGAGCTAAAAATTGGCCCAATAGCAGTCGCTAATTCGGAACCAAAACTTATCTAAAGTTTGTGTATCAGCTGCTGATTCTGATTCTATTAAAAAATAGATGGCATGATAGTACACCCGGATTCTGTAAAGGGATGGGACTCACGCAACTTTTTCGGCATCATTTAGCGAAGAAAACGACAGGGATTTCGAGCTTGTAAAATTTCTATTTTTGCGTTGCCGATTTACAAACGGCACCGAATTTCATCGTGGTCAACAAAAAACAGGAGGGAAACAAAGCGAAAAACGTGAACAAAGTCAGCCAGAGAGTCTGTGAGGAAAACCCCAAGCTATTGAGCTCCTCACATGCAGGTGCAGTCATATCCAATGCTATACCGGCTTGATAATCAATCGTACGAACTATTGATTTACCGCATTTGACTATTGACGTCCATGATGTTTAGTTTTGAAAATATCACGCAAAGGGCGACTGTTTTTGTGTTGCTATTGTTAGCCCACCGGGCTGCTGCAATCGGTGCCGAGAAAAGCTACGTGTGTTTGGCCTTTAATGGTAATTTTTCCATTTTATAAGCTTTGTTGAAAAAATAGAAGGGGTCTAAAATCTGCATATTTATTAATTAACTTGTCCCATAAAGCGTAAGGTAAATTTGCCTCGTCGCTACAAAAAGCATAAATCAGAATAATATACTCAGGTCCTCTAAAGCCTAGGTTGGTGTGCGCCGGCCCTCAAGTCAGGAGTTCGAACTAGCAAAACTGCTGTCAAGCGTTTGCTTGCTGCTTTGAAATAAACGCCGGCGTTTCCCGGCAAAAATTTGTACCAAGAAAGATAATTTATACCAGGTTTGGACGGCAGTTTAAAATATTACCGTAACAGGAAGAAAATTTTCCATAAAATAAAATTTGGGCAACTTATATCAGAGTCAAAAAGGCGCAAGTATAACAAAAATGTAGCAGGGGAATTTGATTGTACCGAAAATTTCATTATACCGTGACCTCTAAATTGTACCAAAAACGGTATAATTCTATCAGGTTGGCAAATGCTTCCTCAGATTTTGATCAAAGAGACGCCGGTCCGGGTACCCGGTACCTGAGTTGAATGAAAAGAACCAATTATGACAAAATTGTACTAAAATACGGATAAGAAGATTCTTCTTCATACATCTGGTAAATTTTTAAGGGTTCCATTGTACTGAACCACCGTGTAACTGAATCACCCAAGCAACTGATATCTTCTTGTAACTGAACCACCGTGCAAACCGAACCACCGTGCACACTGAACCACCACCGTGAACTGAACCACCGTGGACAATTGAACCACCGTGCAACTGAACCCCCGTACAACTGAACCCCGTGCAAACTGAACCCTCGGCTACTGAATCCTCATGCAAATGAACCCCCTTAAACTGAACCCTCGTGCAACTCAACCCCCGTGCAACTCAACCCCATTTAACTAAACCCCCGTGTTAACTGAACCAAACAATGTAACTGAACCCCCGTGCAAGTGAACCCACCAGTACAACTGAACAACCGTGCAACTGAACCACCGTGCTACTGAACCCCAGTGCGTGCAACTGAACCACCCTGCAACTGAACCACTCGTGCAGCTGAACCACCGGCAAACTGAAACCCTCGTGCAACTCAACGCACCGTTACTTACATTGGGTATAAACACAAGTTAGAATCTTTACATGTTCAACCTTGTTGGAATGTTTGCATTTTTTATGTCCTTTCATATAAATTACTGTCAGATGATTTATAAAAATGCTCTCTTTGTAGTCACAAAACAAAGAAAATCGGACACGTCATAAACTCTTAATCCAGTTTTCTCTTTTTTATGCCTGTTAATGGGGGTTCCTTCACGTTTTATACCTGGTCACTTTCTACGGGTCAAAGTGTTTACCCTCCTCCCCACGAAAAACTTCCCATCCCTCCACCCAGGATAACCCTATCACCTGGAAAATACTCCTCTTGCGGAAATTATGGCTTTTGCAAAATTTAAAAATCTTCTTTGAGTCGTGTTATTTTTTAGTTAATGTGAGTAAGCTCTAAGGGAAGTGGAAAAGTGGGAATTTATGTGTAAAATCTTGCCCCCCCCCCCATCCGTTGCAAATACTTTCTTCTCGTGAAAGGATCTTCCAGCAAACCCCCACACTAAAAATTTCCGTATGTTTCCCAATGACAAATACTATCTCTGGTAAGCAATAGACAAATCAAAAAACTTAAAAAGGAACTGAACTTTCTGCAATGGGGTTATCTGTTTGTTTGTAGCTCGAAGAGAGCGGGGTGGGGGGGAGGGGGGATCCTCAAGAGTGTGCATTATGATGCTAAAAGCATCTCAGCGTGCTCTCATTGAGTCATAAAATAAATACAGAATCAGCTCTAAGGGAGAGACGACAGGAGGATGGAGGGGGAAAATATGTTTGATAATCTCCAGGCATTTCTAGTTGTCTTTTTTTTATAAGGAAAGTGATTGGAGACTGACCAACCGCAAGAGGTATTTTTTTTGGGGGGGGGGGAGGCGATTAGGGAGATTCCACGGGTAGGTATTTTCTGGTGTAGGGGTGTATTTTCCGTGAGAGTGTTATTTTCCGTGGGGTATTTCCTTAACGGGATGTTTTTGAGGAGGGATGGGGGGGTAAAACGGCGGCTCTCACCTTCTACAATACTGTATTTTTTTTACCACTTTGCTTATTTTGTTGTTTCATTTTTGTGGTATTTTCTACGATCGTAGGTTGTTTATCGTTGGTTTGAAAAAGGTTAATTACCGCTTCGGTGGAGCCGACACAAAAGTACTTTCTCTTGTATTGGGAATTTTTGTTTGATTTTTTTTTTTTTTATCTTACGTAGATGTAATCAGGCGCCTTTCCTGAACGATGAATATAAAAATCTGTGCTGAAAATATCGGAACTTGAGAATTTAGATAACAAAAAAAGAACAGTTTTTGTTGCGCTTTCTTAAATTAATTAAAAGATTCTTCCGAAACCAATTTTTTCAAATAAAAACTAAAGCGCCCATATTAAACCAAAGGACTAGCATAAATAAATTCCTATAATAATTCAAACCAAAATGATATCAAAACCTACTGCGTCATTGGTGCTTTACTGAAAACGCAATTTTATGACAAATATTTTCTTTGGTATTTATATTGAAAATAAACATCCAAAATTATAGTACATTTTGAACTGATGAGCTTTCAGCATATGTAATATCATTATACATTCAAATGTTTAGTTTAAGTTATTATACTCTTGTTAAAAGTTGTTTCAAGGACGGATATAGTTTTTCACTACAAATATAGTGTATATCTTACAAACGAAGTTATATTACAAATATTTTCTTTCCAGTTCTGACAGCATTGAAAACAAAAATAAAATTACAGTGAAATAAATTCTTGAAGCTGATGGATCTTTCAACAATAATACAATCATTTATACATCAAATATTCAGTTTGATGTTGTTTATACTTTCCAGACTTGTTCAAGACGCATATAGTTTTCATAAAGCGCAAATGACGCAGTAGAGTTTAGACTTTTACAGTGAGAGAAGGAGGTCATACCAAACTACTTGTTTGTAGTGAATTTTGTTCGTTTCAAAAGCTTGATTTATATATATTCAGTTTAAGGTCACTCGTTTTAAGATTTATTTATTATTTTATTAATATTATTTTGAAAAAAAAAACTACGTTTTTTCTAAAGAGTAAGAGAGGACTGAGTTACAAGGTCGAACCTAAAACGTACAGGGATTAGGAGGCACAGTTGGGGGGCTGCCGATTCCGTATATGAAAGGGGCTGTGCCCTCCTCACCTCAACGCCTCGCTTCTTTACGCTAAAGTCTGACTTTCTCACAACAGCTTTTTTATAAGCAATAAATAAAACTTTAGGCGTAAAGAGCGAGGCGTTGAGGAGGGCACAGCCCATTTCATATAAGGAATAATTTCTGTTCGTTTTAAGATTATTAATTCGCTCCTTACTTTAAGTTTAAAATTTTTTTTTTTTTAATTTAAAGGCTGTGAAGCGGGGGGTGTGGGGGGCGGCAGCCCCCCAACTGTGCCTCCTAATCCTGTACGTTTTAAGGTTCGACCTTGTAACTCAGCCTCTTTTACTTTTTAGAAAACGTAGTTTTTTCAAATAATTCCTGCCGTTTTTGTACAGTTTATTACTTATTATTGCTTGACTAACTTTAGATGATTGTGTATTATTCTTTTCTTTCTCGACAGGGTGTTTTAAGGGTCGACCTTGTAACTCAGCCTCTTTAACTCTTTAGAAAACGTAATTTTTTCAAATAATTATAAAAAAGAAACCTGAGTTTCTCTTTTTAAACTTAAATGCAGTATATAAAAAATTTGCTCTGACGGGGAATCAAACCCGGATCTTCCGCCTGACAGTCTGAAGTATCAACCGCTGTACTAAAGAGACATATTGTAATGTTTTTTAGTAAAATGGAATCTACATTTGACAGCAAGCAAATCTCCAACAAAACTTGATATTTGGTTTTTGGAAAACAGGGAAGGAGTGATCAGATTGAGCGTGAAATTTCAAGGATAGATCTCCAGGCCCCAGGAAAGCTTATCTCTAAATTTCAGCCTAGCGATCAGACAACGTCTAAAGGGGGCGTTGGTGGTGGGAAAAATTAACATGGGCTATTATAGGAAAAGCGAGGTTTTTCGTAAATGTAAATTCGGGGATAAGTTTTTTCGGTCTGAAAATATCAAAAGGTCCTAACAGGTTCGAATTCTGCTTCGAATGAGTCCTCATTCACCCGATCATGTTGCCAACTGTGGTCCTGTAGGCGTGGATAAGAAAAAAAAAGAAAATGAATTTTTAAGTGGCTATATTTGGTTTTTTGAAAAACAGGGAAGGAGTGATCGGATTTGAGCTGAAATTTTGAGGATAAAGACCCGGGCTCTGGGGCTCTTTCTAGTTAAAAGCTTAACCTCTAAAATTTCAGCCCAATCGGACAACGTTAAAGGGGGGGCTGTGGGGGAGGGTCGAAACTTCCGGCCCAGTTTACCCCATGAAGATAAAGTCGGAGGAGGATGAAATTTCGCAAGTTTCTTAGTTTGGAGCTTGGGCTCAAAATGCGATTACCGCCGTCTCTCTGCGACCTCTAGTACGCTGAAATCGCTTAACATTGTGGCGTGGGTCGCCTCTTTTATAGAGGCCACAAGTGTGCCTCCTTGATATCGCGTGGGTTCAGCTAAATTGACAAGTACCGGACATCGCTTATATGCCCTTTCAAAAAACCTGCGTGCAAACTAATATTTTTGTTTAATTTTTAAAACATCCTCTAAACGTTTTCCTTAAAAGTTTCACTTTAATACTCTTCGCGTTATTAGTTAAAAGTAATCGTAGTAGTAATAATAGTAGCATGTACATGGAGCCTTCTGCTAGTTTGAAGTACCTACCCGGACACAACTTATCCTGAAGAGGTCTAACTTATTAATGGAAGCCGTTCTTGAGATATTTCTGTGTAACCCTTTTGAGATGCGCATAATCATAGTCAATTCTGATTCCAGTTAATATTCGCCGAAATATTCCTTGACAGCTTCACCTTAATACCCTTAGCTTGCGTATTAGCAGTGTAGAATTAGTAGCAGTATGCACATAGTACCTTTTCGTATTTTCTTCAATACACCAAAACTGTCCCTAGGATATCACCTCTCCCGCTGCTGATGCGCCCCCTTTGGCAACATGTATACAGATGGCATGATGTGATCAGTTCACCTTCCGCCCTCAATCAATCCCTGAAAATTCCACCTTATACACCGTTCATTACCGTTAGGTACAGCTGTAATGGCTTAGTCCTTTAGTAATAGTATTAGCAGTAGTATTAATACTAATAGCACTAGTGCTAGTAGCAGCAGTAGTTATTTACATATTGCCTTTTGGTCAGCTGAAGATTCCTCTCATGTAAGTTCTAGAAGTTTCAACTTAATACTCAGTTTTAACTGTTGCTATCCCATTGCTGATATATCCTTTCTGATAACCTAGTATGTTCATGTAGTTGCTTATTTTCATCCTTAATACTTTTAGCTTTACAAGTGGTTGCAATAAAAGTAGCAGGTCGAACTTTTTTCGTAGTAGTAGTTATTGTCATTTGTAGACAGTAGTAGGCTTAAGTGTAATTGAAATAGTAAGTTAGCATTAGCAGTAGCGTGCACAGGGCCCGGATTTAAAGCTTTGGACGCTTAAGAACCAAGCGTTTTTGCCGCTCCGTTTTTTGAGCAAGATTTTTCAGGGTTTAATTCCAAAAAATTCAGGGCTCATAGAAGCGAATTTAACAGAAAACAACTGATGAGCGAAAATGTGATGAAAGAGAGGGGTAATACCGAAATCCTCAGCTACCATTCTTGGGAGACATCTGATTGTTTATAAGTTGACCATGGAATTCCTGTGTTGTTTTAAAAGTCACTTTTTCTGTGAATAGGCAGCGTGGTCGGCAGAGTGCACCTTCGGTGACGATAAATCACGTCAGTCCCGAGTTTTTGTCAGGAAAAAATTACGCAGTGATAATCAATTTGCTCTCCCCGGCATTTATATGCCCCTAGGTCCGGGCCTAGGGATCTAGTGGTAAATCCAGGCCTGAGCGTGCACATATTTCCTTTTGGTGAATGACTTCCCTTTGAAGCACTCTCTAAAATAGCTCCAACTTAAAAACACAAATCCCTCTTGAGATACGCCATGTTTGAAATCTGCATGCACATGAGCGTCTTTGATTTAGTTCCCAAGTTCCACCTCAAAATACCCCTGTCTGTTCAAATTTTCAACTTGATTAGCGTAGCCTTAATAGTGCTAGTTTAATAGTGAGCAGAGGTACCGTAGTAGGGAGCAGTAGTAGTAATAATAGTGTTGAACTTAGTAGTAGTAGCAACAGCAGCAGCAGCAGTTATTAATAGCAGTAGTAGCAGTAGATGCCACAGAAGTTTCATCTTTATACGCTAAGCTGTTCCAAAAAAAATGTTGATACCCTGTGTATCAGCAATCTGTATGTTATTGCAAGTTACCAAAAATGTTAAAATTTCAGGTTTTATAGAAGGCATGGTCGTAAAATTTTGAAGGAGGGCTCATTCGATTGGAAATTGAATTAGCTCAAGTTCAATTTCGAAGAATCAAAGGTAACACAGGACAATCAGCCTTTCCCTCTTGTCGACATCGCCCCCAAATACATCGATCAAAAAACTAAATAAACATTTTGTTCAAAATAGTCCTGAAGATCAAATAATCATCGCCTTTGGGGTTAACAACCCCACCAGCCAGGGGCGAAATCTCAGCATTTTTATTGGGGGGGGGGGGGGGGGGGTGGGGGGCAAGAGAGGTCAACATTTACTGGATAGTAAAAGGGCATGGGACGCATAATAATTTTTTTTCTTCACATTATTGGGGGGCAACTGCCCCCTCTGCCACCCCAAACGATGGCCCACTGCCAACAGCAGCATCTGGGGCAAGGAGCTGTAAGTTAAGCTAGTTTGCTCATTGCTAAACACATTAGGTTTTTGTAGAATAAATTTGTATATGAAACTTTGGGGGAGGGCTCATTCGATCGGAAATCAAAATTTCCTAGTGCACAACTCAGAGTTAAAAAGTGATCGGAGGGCTCCATCCCACCTTTTTTTGCCCCAATACATCCGATCTAATTTTTGGGACGGCCATTTTATTCTAAAAACAGTTTAAAAGGTAAAATAACTATGACCATAGTTAAATAACTATGGTTCATAACCCAATTGTGTTTTACCCAATTCAAGTAAGGTGGTTGAGTTGCAGCGAGGGTTCAGTTACACGAAGGGTTCAGTTGCACGGGTGGTTCAGTTTGCACGGTGGTTCAGCTGTACGGTGGTTCAGTTGCACGGAGGTTCAGTTACACGGGGGTTAGTTACACGGGGGTCAGTTAAATGGGGGTCGAGTTGCACGGGGGTTTAGTTACACGAGGGTCTAGTTTAAATGGGATCAGCTTGCCCGTTGTGCGTTAGTTACACGAGGGTTCAGTTTGCACGGGGGTTCGGTATTACGGGGGTTCGTTGCTTGGGTCTTCAGTTACTACGGTGGTTCGAGTCTACGTACGCCAAATTTAAGGTATTTTTATACGCATTTAATTTTGGAGAGATACCTTACTCTAGGAATATTTCTAAGGATTTATTTCATTGTAAATACCCATAGATGGAACAGACTTTCTACTTATCAGTTTGAGGTGTACGCCCCCCCCCCCAAAAAAAAAGAAACAAGTACAAGATCTGCTAAAACTAAATATATATGTCTGTTGGGTCAAGAAGACCCCAATGCCCAAAACATGGCATTGGTTTACTATCAAGATCGTATCCAGGGGGGGGGGGTTTGACCCCTCCAAAAAATTGTGTCCACTCGCAAAAACGTTACAAAAATGAATATAAACAAATTTTTATGCATTTTGTGAATTTTTTACCCCTCTCCCCCAAAAAAAATAATCCATTTAGTAACCAAATCCCCCCCAGAAAAAATATTACTGGGCACGGTCCTGGTTACCATGAAAATGGTCCCTAAAATAGACCGAAAGAAACTGTCCTTATTTTTACACAATTTGAAACTTATTCCGTGTAAGCCATAAGCCAAGGGAACTCTAGTACGTATAAAGATTTTTTTAGGCTGGAATTCAGTCCCCAGAAAATCGGTACGCTGTTTTTCTCTAGATAAGTCGAAATTCTTTTTATTTTCAAGAAAACGCCCTAGGAATAATCAGACTTTATCTTTTAATCTGACCGCAACAACTGGAATCTTTTACTACTAAAACGAATCTCTTTGAAATTGCCAAAGGTACTCGCAAGGGAAAAGAAATTCAGCCTCACGAATAACTTGCTATATTACTCATAGGGCGATGCATCCTTCAAATATCAACAACCTAACAACTTAGAGAAGTTTTGACTTGGTTATACTAAATCATTTTGAATTAGTTTATCATTATGAGACACTTACAATGTTATGGCGATTTACTTCAATAGTTAAAAGGTCCACTCCCATAGCGGACCTTTGCAATGTTTCATTGGTACAATTTAGGGGTCACGGTACAATCAAACTTTTCGTTACAATTGGTGTTTACTTGCTCCTTTTTGACTCAGATAAAGCCATTATACGCAAACTGTTTGGAACTGTAAAACGACAGGGTATTTTACCCAACACTCAAAAAGGTTTCTGGCGTGAGTTTGCTGCGAACGGCTCTTGAATGCAATATTTTTAATATACATATTATATATATATATATATATATATATATATATATATATATATATATATATTATTATATATATATATATATATATATATATATATATATAAGATATTATATATTTTTAAGGTCTAAAACAACTTAAGGTCCCACTCTACCCTTTTTCGCTAAATAGATTACTGTCTTTATCGACAATCTTAGCTCTGAAGTACCAATGACAGTGCGAATGAAATGTAATTGATTTGAATAAAAGGAAACTTACAAAACCATCTATATGTTAATAATTGAGAAAAATCGGGAATTCTGTTTTAATGAAGAGACGCCGTTTATGGTTTATGCACTTTTGGTAGAAGAAAGTGCCAAAGAAAAAAATGAAATACGGAGTGTAAAAACATTGCAAAAAATAAGCCAAAAATACAGCACCAACCACTTAACAAGTTCTTTGCTTTCGTTTTGAAGGTTGTCTTTGGGAAACAACAGATTGTTACTTTTCCGAATTTTTACAGTCAAAAAGTGTTGTCAAAATTTAACGGT
Organism: Artemia sinica; assembly: GCA_027921565.1. NCBI lineage: Eukaryota > Metazoa > Arthropoda > Branchiopoda > Anostraca > Artemiidae > Artemia > Artemia sinica. Next base: position 137,235 of record JAPEVW010000357.1, read on the forward strand.
ACTTAAGTATTAAACGTACTCTTTTTATATCCAGTCTCGAAAACCGCCAGAGAACGGGTCCTATCCTAGACAATAGACCCTATAGAGTGATGCAATGCAAAGCTGTCGTTTCCGTTGTGATTACGATATTTATGCTGTTGTTTTTTGGGGGTTTAGGGTGGAAGGTACCTATGTTAGTTTAGGTTTACCGATATATCTCAATATATGTAGCTTTGCCCCCCCCGCCCCCTAATGTGCAAATATATAGCCCTAAATTTGTTTCTAAACTGTTATTTATTCATCCAAATTTATTATCATATAGTATTAACCAACTTGGACTTCTTTAGCGAGATATACAAGAGTACGATTAATAGCATACGTACCAATTTAACTCATAAAATTTTGGCTTTTGTAGTTTCATGGTTAAGCGTGGCACTTGTACTTTTTGTGTGAGAACGTTTTAGTTCGTCACTTAGCTGTATAACCTATTCTAACCAGTATATTTAGGACAATTATATAAAAATACGTATTTTTATTTTATTCTACGCAAAAACAAAACAAAAAATGGAGCGAAAAAATTCCGATTTAATTCTAACAAATGCAGGTCTTAAAATCGGAGAATTGCAACTTAACATACATATAGTTAACAACTATATTTCTGACTAGAAATTTCACGCATAGTTCACCAGTCACAAATACTTATATTTGTTTCTGAATTTCGGAACCAAATACCGTCGCCTTACCTGTTGATTGGAAAAATAAAGTACTTTGATACATATTTTCCTTGATTTCAAACGTCACAACTAGTAAGATAGAAGGCAATATTGAAGTAAACAATTAAATTTTTTCGATTTGGAAAAGCCTACATCAAAACTCATTTTGTCCCCTCAAAATATTGTATACATAAATATTTTCTTTGAACACAGACTGCCTCTTTCATTTTAAATAATAAAAAGGAAAATATATTAAAAGTGGTGGCAATAAATAATTTTGGTTATAAATACTTTTCTTAGAACACATTACCTTTCATTTACAAATAGAAACAAACAGAAGATATTTGAAAAACGGCGCTGCAATACTATGCATGGGTCCACATACGTGGACCAAACAATTCAATGTTGGCTAATAAATAATTTCTTTTCATTTACAAAGAAAAAGCTATATGAAGATGTAGAAAAACGGCTCTGAATATATAACATTGTGTCCACATACGTGGACAAATCAATTCAGTGTTGGTTTAATAAATAATTTCATTGTAGAACACACTGACCTTTTCTTTTGAAATCAAACAAAATCGATATATATAAAAATGGGTGCAATATCATACTATATATCCACATTCGTTGACACACACAATTCAGTCTTTGTATGATAAACAATTTCTTAGAGAACATACTGCCTTTTTATTTACAAGGTAAAGTAAACAAAAAATAGCAAATGAAAAAATTCATGTGCCAATTTATCATACACAATAAAGATTTGCTTGACCTGTTTCTAGAATCTTATACCGCTACTTTGCACAATCAGGGGGCAAATGGGATTCTGTGGACTTGAAGCCGACAATATTCCAAACCTTTATTATTCTATCTAAACGTTAGTTTTTGTTTTGCCGCCTGTCTCATTTGAAATTTAAACCCATTATTCAGATATTTTTCATTTACTGTATTTATCATTATTATACACTAATTTACTGTCTTTTGATATCTCTCCTATTTTTGTTATACAGTCAGGAAAACTGTTTCTTCTAATCTTCCATTCTTAATAATTAAAAAAAATAAAAGTAGCCTGAAATGTCATCAAACTCTGATTGCGTCAATCATGAAAATTATTTTAAAAGTTGAACATAGGCTCAACGTACCCAAAGTACGTATGGGGTAACATAATTGGTGCTGCGGCGGTTCGTGTGCACATTTTATCTTTATCCAATAGGTGCGATTATAAAAGTAGCTCGAGCATTGGTTACAACTTTTCACCATAAGTTGTTGAGTTATCATAGGTTTGAGATCGGTTTGAATGGAGGATAAGGACACACTAAGAGCTATTCTCAGGGGGTAAGGAACAAACGGCGGTTATCAAAAAGTAGGAATAAGACAGATAAAATAGTAATTTCCATAATAGCAACAGGGACATCATCACAAATATGTTGTTCCTACAGATGATTCACTAGATGTAATTAATATATTCCGATATTGACGACGAAAATTCTTTGATGGGGAGATATAAAAACTACACTTAAGTTTTAGTTACAGAATGTCATCCAACTACTCAAAAGAGACAATATGAACAGGAACTAAACTTTTGAGTCAAGGACTTGTCTAGGAGGGAGATATGTGAATTTTTAAAGGGTAAATATAGGGATAAATAAACGAGTTGTAGTAAGAACAATGTAAAACGCTTTAGAAGTTTTTCTAGAGAAGGGACATAGACCAGAGGCCATAATTTGGCTATTCGGAGCCAGTACTTCCAAAGTGGGTGTATTATTTGAAAAAACAAAAACTACAAAAAAGGCGAATTATATAGAACAGACTCAGAGCCAATTATAAAAGTTTGATGTCTTGGAAAAGGAGCTGGAATCTTTAAGGTCTTAGTTTTTCGGGGGTGGGGGGCAGTCTAAGGTCGTAAATACGTTGAAAAAGACAAACCATTGTATCAAAAGGGATAGATAGAAAACAGCTGTGAATATTTTGTCATTTTTGGGTAGCCAAGAGCTTACTTATCTTCTCGCGACCCATTTCTGTGTGCGAGTTGTTTCAAAACATACGATAAGGACATATCCAAAACAGTGATTTAAGGTCATACTGAAAAGTGTAAAAAAGTCACTGTTCGCATATTCTTTGCTTATGGTAATGCCAATACGGACCTCGCTTTTCACTCGACTATAACTTTTTCATACATGGCAAAGCGTTTCTTCGGACTTCTTGTTGAGATCTTAAATTTCGAGAAAAGTCTGCGTCTCCTTGTCGTTATGGGTATTGTTCTCAATTTTATTCACGTAAGATTTTGTCATGCATAATTGTCGTGATGTGTTAGCGACAGGCTCCATTACAGCTACGGGGCAAAGGATTCGAGGGGGGTATGTGCCCGAGTATCCATGTCAACAGCATTTGAGGCTGTTCCGAGGCAATCGGGCCAAACTGCACAACTGATTGAACTTTGCCCTATAGACTTGATCCAAATTTGTTTGGTCTTCTAATTGAAGTTTGTTTCTTGGAATCATTTCCCTGTATGTATCGGAGCTTTCCACTGAGGTCAGAGACAAACATTTTCTTTTCTTTTAGGCATGGCTTGGTCCACCGGTAAATTTAAATTTGCATTCATTTAGCACCATCCGCGCTGGGCATATCGACTGGCTCGGCGCAAGAAAAGTGAGTTTTGCGTTTTCGCTTTAGTTGATCGCATGGAGGCATACTCGTTCATATAGCAACTGTTTTTGGGAAGCCTACTCACTAAAATTGGCCATGTAGATGTGGTACATAATATAAAGAAATTTTGGGGGAACTTTAGGGGCCCAAGATATTCGGAAGCATGTAAGCTTTCCATAGTTTTGTAAGAACTCCGAGGGGAACAGGGGATTATCCTGTTCGTTGACAGATTAACCGGTTCAGTTCTTTCTTGAATCTTGTTCGAAGTAATTCAGCACAGAAGTCCACAACTTCATTTTCATCATTATTCTTCACAACTTAACATAGCTGATGTGTTGGGTTTGCGATCCCGTTTCGGTCGCTGATTCGTCAAATCAGCGCTCATATTCCCCTTCACTGCTCTTAGGGAGTTGTTATTCAAGTTGGGGTGACACTCGGGGGTTTAATGAGCAATTGCCCGCTTGAATCTGGAACAATGTAGAAATGGGATATAAGGGGTGGGGGAGCGGTAGACAGTGCGTTTTCATTTGACGGTCAAAGAGTATTTCGGTGCTCTACAATGATGCATTCAGCTCAGTTTTTTTTTATGTGCATTTCACAATCCCTATTTCTCACGAAAAAATCCTGAAAAGAATCTTAATTAGTCAATCTATATTAGAATTTATTAATAAGTATAATGAAGAAATCCAAAACACAACAATAAACATCCCCAGCAATAAAAAATATATGAAGTTTATAATTAGCAGTTCATCTTGATATTCTGTGCCATACTACCTTAATTTTAGACTATCTACCTTAGTTTCTCGCCAATAGAGAATGACAACATGGACGGATGATAGATAGACTATCTATCTACAAATGAACATGTACATCTATTTACAATCCTAAAAAGGGTTATTATCCTAGATTCTGCACTCAGTACTCATTTACGATCTCCCCGTCTTGGACTTTTTTTAACAATAGCATGACGTGATTGCCATACCAGCAAAATACTTGATTTCAATAAATCAATTATCATTAATAAAGCTAATAATGATTAGTTAATCAAGTATCAATAAGAAATCCAAAACCAAAAGAACTTCCCAGTTTAATACAAAGACATGTAAGTTCTATAATTTTGGTGTCGTCCTTGTCCAAATAATATCAATATAATAAAACAACTGAACAATAATAAAATAATTTATGATTGTTGAAATTGGAAACAAACTTGCAAAACTTAAATATTTATATGTCACGGGGGAAGTTTATTTATTGGATTCTTTAATCAATAATGATTAACGAAATCCAAAATTAACAATAAAACTTCCCAGTTGACATATAAAATATAGTTTCAAGTTTGGTGCTCTTGTTAATTAATAAATTAAAGTCCTTAATTACGTATTTTTGTATCAATCCCCCCCCCTAACTCAACGAAACTAAAATCATTGCAATTTTTAGAAATAAATAAGAAAAAAACATTAATAAAAAAAAATTAAATAAGCGTTTGTGTTCGACTTGATTTCAGTCATTCGTTTCCCTATCTCTGCACTTTCTGGTCAACTAAAATTGTCATATATTCAGAATCTTTCCTGAATCAAACTAAACGTGTTGTTAGCTCTTAAGCAATAAATAAGAAAAAAAAACAAAACGTAGCTAAAACGTTTCATGGGTTTTGAATTTCAGCAATTCTTTTTCCTTACTCTGGTATTTTTGGTTTTAAAAAAAGTGGGTCTTTTGGTGCCGGCCGCACCCCTGGACTTCAAAATCGCGGAAGTAGCTCGCCATCATGACACCTAAGAAGTCCTTGTCATAAAAAATGGGGAATTATGTAGCCGCCCAACTTGGTCACCTATAAGAACAGCATAAATAAACGAATCGCGTTAAAATTACTGTGTTACATAGACTATACACAAGGGAATATCCAGGATTTTGCTTCGGGGGGGGGGGCGGTGGCTGTGTAAAAACTTTAAAACGTATCAAATTTTGCATGCATCTTGTTAAATGTTTACGAGTCAGACAACAAATTCGGTGGATTCAAACTCTGAAAACCCCTCTCCCTTGATACAGGCCTTGGATATAAATCCTAGAATAAGGGGCAGTTAGAGAGGAAATTGTTAAGAAAAGTAATTCTTAATCATAATAGGCAGATGAATTATAATTATCACATTCTTTGGCATACGACTTGTTTGCCCTATACTTTACCCCCACCCCTAATAATGTTCAAAATAAGTGCCAAATTGTGTATTTACCATTTGTTGTTCGTTATGAATCGGCAGTATAACCTTTCAATTTAGGGATACTGAATCTTAATAAATGTTGCACATCTACTTCTTCGTCACACTTGTCAGATAGGAATTGTTAAATTTACAGTTTATATACTGTTGGTCCATCATTCCATACATACGAGTAGGTATTTTGAAAAAACAAAGGCATTTGATACTTAATGAACTTTTATTTCTTCTCATTAAAAGGCCAGTGCTGGTCTTAGAAATACTTACGGGTCTGCGGGTTGAAACCAAGAGTGATCGCGTGGCAAAAGACCTGGATAATAGGCAATTTGGGCTACGCAGTTTCACGTTAAGGACAGGGGGCGACCGGGGTGGTGGGGGATGGTAAAGCGTATCTTTTTTCCAAGTACTTTCGTAAGCTAGAATTATACACAATAGGTTAATATCAAACTTTATGGTCCGACCAAAACTATATTGTTAGTGATTTTTTCTTTTCCTAAGCACCGGAAGAATGGTTGACGATAAAAGGACCTTCTCTGAGCCTAACAAAAAAAATCATCACCGAACATTCATAATAGCCGAGTACGTATTCAATTGATATTTATCTGGAACTGATTCCTAAATTTTTGGCTCAGTATGACGCAAGATAAACGTTAGTCGCAAAAAGACCAGTGGTTTTTCTCAGAGGGAGCAACCAACTATATAACTATCTCCCACCACCTCCCCGTACCTCCTTATTTAAGATTTGTTTTACATATAATAAAACACATGGTAAGATCTAAAAAGAGCGCAACGATGCTCGGACAGTTCAAGGGCACAATCCGGAAATTCTGCACTCGTCACCGTCTCATTCACCGTCTCATTTTGGCTAAGATTAAAGTCTTTTATGTGCCATCTTCCAACATATGATATAGATTGTCAAAAAACCATAGTTGCTAGGAGTACCGTATTAAAAAAACGGAAGTGTTCCAAAATTTAAGATACAAATTAGTTGACCAAACTGCCACGGTTTTTTTATTTAGTAATGGGATCAGTAGCTATGGATGGGACAGGGGTACTTCATTGAAAAATGATTTTGCCGCATCGTAGAATCAATTGCCAACACTTACACGGCTCTTTCTCGCGTACTCAGGGGGAAAGGGGAGGAAAGTTTTACGGGTTTGACCATCCCCCACCCTTGAAAAATTTGTGACAGAGTCGTAAAAAACGTAACAAAAATGTAATAAAACCAT
>JAPEVW010000358.1:0-62500 GCA_027921565.1 Artemia sinica
CATTGCCATGAACTGTTTGATTGCTTCTAAATTCAAATATCTTTGAAAAGACAGCAGTAGGAAAATACATCAAAATGCAGTTTTTTTACAAAATTGATTCTACTTAAAAACTATTTTATTTTTAATTACAAAAGAGACTAGATGTAGCAATTTACTTTAAAATGAGCCATTGTACAGCTCTCTACGATTTTCCAATGTCCAGCTAGCTGAGGAGTAAAAAAAAGCGGAAAGAAAAAAAGATACCGTTTGTGGAGGATATCGTGGTTAAAGTCAATTTTCTTGATTTTCAAGCCAATATAATTTCTTCGTTATTCAAGCCAAAGGACGGGAAGTCTGCTATATAGAAGTTTTGGAAAAGGCGGTTCTAAAAGTGTACTTTTTGTTTTGATCTGAATCTTTTTTCAGGAGTTATCGGTTACATTAGTTTCTACTATGGGGCGTGATCGTCTCTTACTAGGTCGCTAGCTACCGCTGCAACCCAGATGACGGTGCTAGCTACCGCTGCAACCTGGACTTTACTAACCTATACTACAGTTAAGTGGCCTACAAAGTTTAATATAGGAAAGAGGTCGCTCTATATTATAAAAAGAAAAAAGAAAGAACTAGGCTTCAGCAATCTCTACAGCCTTGATACTGATGTAAGTTACGTAATCCCTATTTATGTTTCAGTTAACATGGGCTAGGTGTCACTCTTTATTGTAACCACCAAGGTATGAACTGGCAAATGTGGAACAGTTTAAAGATGTAATGGGAAATATTAGACATTATTGTGAATATATGGAGGCATAATTGTCCTTTACTTAGTTTAAGCTTTATTCGATGATCGAGCCTTTGTGTACTAACTACATCCAACGACTCTGCCGTCATTGATCAATATTGCACATAAAAAATGAACTTTTTCGTAAAAAATTGATTCTATTTAAAAAAAAAATAATTACAAATGGCACTAGATCTAGAGATTTCCTTTAAAATGAGCCATTGAAAAACTCTCTTTGATGTTCCAGTGCCAATCTATCTATGGAAAAGAAAGAAGAAAGAAAAAAGGATGCCGTTTAGGCAGAATGCTATAGTAGATGTCACTTTTCTTGATTTTCAAGCCAATATATTTCCCTTGCTCTTCAAGCCAATTGACAGAAAGCTTCCTATACAGGGATTTCAGACTTGGTGGTTCTAATGGTGTGCTTTTAGTTTTGATCTTACTTTTTTTAAGGAGTTTTGGGTTTTTATATTTCTTAACACTGGACGTGATCGTCTCTTATCCATTAGCTACCGCTGCAACCCGGATAGTAGTTTTGTTTATTTTTATTTATTTATAATTTAGTTACATTAAAGAATTTAAAATTAATTAGTATAGAGAACGAACTCTTGCTTATACTAACTTGTATACTCAAATGAACTATAGTACAGGCTTATACAGTTATTATAAAAGGTTCTTAACCCCATTAATTTCCTTTATAATGAGCCATTGAACAACTCTCTACGATGTTCCAGTGCCAATCTATCTATGGAAAAGAAAGAAGAAAGAAAAAAGGATGCCGTTTAGGCAGAATGCTATAGTAGATGTCACTTTTCTTGATTTTCAAGCCAATATATTTCCCTTGCTCTTCAAGCCAATTGACAGAAAGCTTCCTATACAGGGATTTCAGACTTGGTGGTTCTAATGGTGTGCTTTTAGTTTTGATCTTACTTTTTTTTAAGGAGTTTTGGGTTTTTATATTTCTTAACACTGGACGTGATCGTCTCTTATCCATTAGCTACCGCTGCAACCCGGATTGTAGTTTTGTTTATTTTTATTTATTTATAATTTAGTTACATTAAAGAATTTAAAATTAATTAGTATAGAGAACGAACTCTTGCTTATACTAACTTGTATACGCAAATGAACTATAGTACAGGCTTATACAGTTATTATAAAAGGTTCTTAACCCCATTAATTTCCTTTATAATGAGCCATTGAACAACTCTCTACGATTTTCCAGTGCCGAGCTATCTGTGGAATTACTAACCTATACTATAATTAAGTGGCGTATAAAATTTAGTATAGGCAAAATGTCGTTCTTTATTATAATGATCGTCTCTTACTAGGTTGCTAGCTACCACTGCAACCCGGAAATCGAGTAGCTAACTAAGTCCAATATATGCAATGGTATGGTCTTCGAATGATCGTCTTCTAATGTAATTACAAACAGGAAAAAGCCTATGGATTTTTCTTATTTGGAATAGTAAGAGACGATCTTCAGAGAATGAGGCTTCAAACTAAGCCCAATATGTGCCAATATCTGAAGTAATAGTATATTTTTTTAGTTTATTAACGAATTTCTTATCATGTTTTATACATAACTTGCATTTTACAAGTCTCTGATGGTACAATGTAAGCATACACAATGGTCAGGTGAGATAACGGGGTTCGATTCCCCGTCGGGGAGAACTTTTAAAGTATTGAAATTAAAGCAATGTCTTTTAACTTTTAAATTTTAAAAAAGAATTCGTTTAGTTACCCCCCTAGCTAAAATAATGGAGATTATATGAATGAACCACAGGGTTCAGTTCCTTTGGACCTGAGTTCATTCTTTACTATAAAATCCTTATATAAAGCATTTTAGTTACTATTGCCTAGAGTTTGTTCTTTATTATAAGATATTCACATAGTTAGGTGAGGCAGCGTGGCCGAGTGATTTAAGGCGCTGGTGTTAGCCACCCGTCACTTCGGAGCCATGGGTTCGAACCCCACCGCTGACAGTATTTTAGACCAAAGCAAACAAATTACTTGTTTTTTCAAAACATTTTTTCACTTTTTAGTTACTATGGGCTCTGGTTCGCCTTTCACTAGGTTGTGCCATCTATTGAAAGACGGCAGTGTGAAAAGACATCGAAAATGCAGTTTTTGGTGGAAAACTTTAGTCTCTTTTAGAAATGATTTATTTTAATTACTATAGATTTTTAACCCAATTAATTTCCTTTAAAATGAGCTATTGAACAACTCTCTACGATGTTCCAGTGCCAAGCTATCTCTGGAAACAAAGAAAAGAGAAAAAAGAAAAAAATATCCCGTTTAGGCAGAATATTGTAATAGCTGCCACTTTTCTTGATTTTCAAGCCAATATATTTCCCTTGCTGTTCAAGCCAAGGGACAGAAAGTTTCCTTTACAGGGGTTTCTGACAAGGCGGTTCTAATGGTGTACTTTTTGTTTTGATCTGACTCCTTTTTTAAGGAACTATGGGTTTTTATATTTCTTAACATTGGACGTGATCGTCTCTTACTAGGTTGCTAGCTACCGCTGCAACCCGGATTTCCTTTATAGGGGTTTCGGACAAGGTGGTTCTAATGGTGTACTTTTTGTTTTGATCTGACTCTTTTTTTAGGATTTGGGGGGTTTTATATTTCTTAACTTTGGAGGTGATCGTCACTTACTAGGTTGCGAGCTACCGCTGCAACCCGGATAACTATAGTGAAGTTGCCTATGCAAGTTAGTATAGGGAAGAGTTCGATCTTTATTATAATTGATTATAATTAGAAATAATTTATTTTTGTTACTAAAGATTTTTAACCCAATTAATTTCCTTTAAAATGAGCTATTGAACAACCCTCTACGATGTTCCAGTGCCAAGCTATCTCTGGAAACAAAGAAAAGAGAAAAAATATCCCGTTTAGGCAGAATGTTGTAGTAGCTGCCACTTTTCTTTATTTTTTAGTACTGATTTTTTAACTTGCGTGTAGCTTGCTTTGATCTAACCATTATGTATTCATGAATGAGACCATTTACAGTTTTGACGTTTCTTATATAGTAATTATGACGACACTGCATCAAAAATACAGTTTTTATTGGAAAAATTTATTCTCTTTTAGAAATAATTTATTTTAGTTACTATAGATTTTTAACCCAATTAATTTCCTTTAAAATGAGCTATTGAACAACCCTCTACGATGTTCCAGTGCCAAGCTATCTCTGGATACAAAAAAAGAAAAGAGAAAAAAAATATCCCGTTTGGGGAGAATAACGTGGTTAAAGTCAATTTTCTTGATTTTCAAGCCAATATATTTCCCTTGCTGTTGAAGCCAAGAGACAGAAAGTTTTCTATACAGGGGTTTCGGACAAGGCGGTTCTAATGGTGTACTTTTTGTTTTGATCTGACTCCTTTTTTAGGAACTATGGGTTTTTATATTTCTTAACATTGGACGTGATCGTCTCTTACTAGGTTGCTAGCTACCGCTGCAACCCGGACTAGGTTGCTAGCTACCGCTGCAAGCCGGATAATACATCCAACGACTATGATGTCATTGATCAATATTGTATATAAAAAATTAAGTTTTTCGTAAAAAATAATTAATTAAAAAAAATTAAGTACAAATAGCACTAGATCTAGAGATTTCCTTTAAAATGAGCCATTGAACAACTCTCTACGATGTTCCAGTCCCAAGCTATCTCTGGAAACAAAAGAAAGAAAGAAAAAAATATCCCGTTTGTGGAGAATAACGTGGTTGAAGTTAATTTTCTTGATTTTCAAGCCAATATATTTTCTTTGTTATTCAAGCCAAAGGGCGGTAGGTTTCCTTTATAGGGGTTTCGGATAAGGCGGTCCTAATGGTGTATTTTTTGTTTTGATCTGACTCCTTTTTTAGGAGTTATGGGTTTTTATTTTTCTTAACATTGGACGTGATCGTCTCTTACTAGCTTGCTAGCTACCGCTGCAACCCGGATCAATCAAGTAGCTAACTAAATCAAATGTATGTAATGGATTTTCATTTAAGTATAGGCAAGAGGTCGTTCTTTATTATAAATCTTACTAGGTTGCTAGCTACCGCTGAAACCCGGATAACTATCTAGTAGGGCTTCAGGCAAGGTGGTTCTAATGATGTACTTTTGTTTTGATCTGAGTCTATGTTTAGGAGTTCTGGGTTTTTATATTTCTTAGCATTGGACTGATCGTCTCTTACTAGGTTGCTAGCTACTGCTGCAACCTGGATTCACATATATAGTTATGAGAGGCAGCCTGGCCTTGCGGTCCAAGGCGCTGGTGTTAGCCACCACCAGCGCCTTAAAATTTAAAAGTTAAAAGACATTGCTTTAATTTCAATACTTTAAAAGTTCTCCCCGACGGGGAATCGAACCCCGTTATCTCACCTGACCATTGTGTATGCTTACATTGTACCATCAGAGACTTGTAAAATGCAAGTTATGTATAAAACATGATAAGAAATTCGTTAATAAACTAAAAAAATATACTATTACTTCAGATATTGGCACATATTGGGCTTAGTTTGAAGCCTCATTCTCTGAAGATCGTCTCTTACTATTCCAAATAAGAAAAATCCATAGGCTTTTTCCTGTTTGTAATCCGGGTTGCAGCGGTAGCTAGCAACCTAGTAAGAGACGATCACGTCCAATGTTAAGAAATATAAAAACCCATAGCTCCTAAAGCAGGAGTCAGATCAAAACAAAAAGTACACCATTAGAATCGCCTTGTCCGAAACCCCTGTATAGGAAACTTTCTGTCCCTTGGCTTGAACAGCAAGGGAAATATATTGGCTTGAAAATCAAGCAAATTGACTTTTACCACGTTATTCTCCCCAAACGAGATATTTTTTTCTTTTTTTTTCTTTCTTTTCCAGAGATAGCTTGGCACTGGAACATCGTAGAGGGTTGTTCAATAGCTCATTTTAAAGGAAATTAATTGGGTTAAAAACCTTTTGTAACTAAAATAAATTATTTCTAAAGAGAATAAATTTTTCCAATAAAAACTGTATTTTTGATGCAGTGACGTCATAATTACTATATAAGAAACGTCAAAACTGTAAATGGTCTCATTCATGAATATCACAATAAGAGACGATCACGTCCAATGCTAACATAACAATAAAGAACGAACTCTAATTAAATTTTGTTATTATTATAATAAAGATCGAACTCTTCCCTATACTAACTTGCATACGCAACTTCACTATAGTTAAGATTACATTAGAAGACGATCATTCGAAGACCATACCATTGCATATATTGGACTTAGTTAGCTACTCGATTTCCGGGTTGCAGCGGTAGCTAGCAACCTAGTAAGAGACGATCATTATGATAAAGAACGACATTTTGCCTATACTAAATTTTATACGCCACTTAATTATAGTATAGGTTAGTAATTCCACAGATAGCTTGGCACTGGAACATCGTAGAGAGTTGTTCAATGGCTCATTTTAAAGGAAATTAATGGGGTTAAAAACGTTTTATAATAACTGTATAAGCCTGTGCTATAGTTCATTTGCGTATACAAGTTAGTATAAGCAAGAGTTCGTTCTCTATACTAATTAATTTTAAATTCTTTAATGTAACTAAATTGTAAATAAATAAAAATAAACAAAACTACTATCCGGGTTGCAGCGGTAGCTAATGGATAAGAGACGATCACGTCCAGTGTTAAGAAATATAAAAACCCAAAACTCCTTAAAAAAAAAAGTAAGATCAAAACTAAAAGTACACCATTAGAACCACCAAGTCTGAAATCCCTGTATAGTAAACTTTCTGTCCCTTGGCTTGAACAGCAAGGGAAATATATTGGCTTGAAAATCAAGAAAAGTGACATCTACTATAGCATTCTGCCTAAACGGCATCCTTTTTTCTTTCTTCTTTCTTTTCCATAGATAGATTGGCACTGGAACATCAAAGAGAGTTGTTCAATGGCTCATTTTAAAGGAAATCTCTAGATCTAGTGCCATTTGTATTTATTTTTTTTTAAATAGAATCAATTTTTTACGAAAAAGTTCATTTTTTATGTGCAATATTGATCAATGACGGCAGAGTCGTTGGATGTAGTTAGTACACAAAGGCTCGATCATCGAATAAAGCTTAAACTAAGTAAAGGACAATTATGCCTCCATATATTCACAGTAATGTCTAATATTTCCCATTACATCTTTAAACTGTTCCACATTTGCCAGTTTATACCTTGGTGGTTACAATAAAGAGTGACACCTAGCCCATGTTAACTGAAACATAAATAGGGATTACGTAACTTACATCAGTATCAAGGCTGTAGAGATTGCTGAAGCCTAGTTCTTTCTTTTTTCTTTTTATAATATAGAGCGACCTCTTTCCTATATTAAACTTTGTAGGCCACTTAACTGTAGTATAGGTTAGTAAAGTCCAGGTTGCAGCAGTAGCTAGCACCGTCATCTGGGTTGCAGCGGTAGCTAGCGACCTAGTAAGAGACGATCACGCCCCATAGTAGAAACTAATGTAACCGATACCTCCTGAAAAAAGATTCAGATCAAAACAAAAAGTACACTTTTAGAACCGCCTTTTCCAAAACTTCTATATAGCAGACTTCCCGTCCTTTGGCTTGAATAACGAAGAAATTATATTGGCTTGAAAATCAAGAAAATTGACTTTAACCACGATATCCTCCACAAACGGTATCTTTTTTTCTTTCCGCTTTTTTTTACTCCTCAGCTAGCTGGACATTGGAAAATCGTAGAGAGCTGTATAATGGCTCATTTTAAAGTAAATTGCTACATCTAGTCTCTTTTGTAATTAAAAATAAAATAGTTTTTAAGTAGAATCAATTTTGTAAAAAAACTGCATTTTTGATGTATTTTCCTACTGCTGTCTTTTCAAAGATATTTGAATTTTGAAGCAATCAAACAGTTCATGGCAATGAACTCTATAGTAATAATAACTACTTGTCTCAATAGTAACCGAAACTCAAAAGAACGAAATTTTAATACCAACAGATGCATCAAAGCAAACAGTTCGTGATCGCGAACTGTATCCAGGTTGCAGCGGTAGCTAACAACCTAGGAAGAGACGATCGCGCCCCATAGTAAAAACTAAAGTAACCCATAACTCCTGAAAAAAGATTCAGATCAAAACAAAAAGTACACTATTAGAACCACATTGTCCAAAACTTCGATATAGCAAACTTACCGTCCTTTGGCTAGAATAAGAAACAAAATATATTTGCTTGAAAATCAAGAAAATTGACTTTAAACCACCATATTCTCTACAAACGGCATCTTTTTTTCTTTCCGCTTTTTTTCTCCTCAGCTAGCTGGGCACTGAGCTAGTTGGGATAGCTAACTCTCATCAAGTTGGCTCGAGTTCGATTCCCGGTATGGGAAATATTATGATTTACACCCGATAAAATGGCGTAACGAGTCACTTTAAGCGAAAGAAAAACCAAACTAATTTTAAAATTTTTAGGTATTGTTTTGGTTTGAATTAAACAATTAAAATTATTGCTCAGACATTATAAATATTTTTGCAGTTTGCAGTTAAATAAAATTATTATATTTAAAATTTTCAGGAATTATTGTAATTATAATATTATATAATTACCACAGGAATTATAATATTTCAGGAACATAATACGGATGCAATAATAAGCATATCCCTTATCAAAATTTAGTATTCTTAAGAGGGCTTGGCCGAGTGGTCTAAGGCGTCTGAAGTGTGGAGGTCAGATTGTCTTCAGAAGTGTAGGTTTGAATCCTATTGACCCCCCTCGCCCCCGAAAAAAAGTGTCTCCAATATAACAAACGTGCGTAAAATGTAATTCCAATAATGACTGCAAGGACATGGCAAGATATTAGGATTTTGTTGAGCTTTGTTTGGTTGACTTTATGCAGAATCATGAAGTTAGTAAAACCCATACATACATGCTGTTTATTTATCAAAAATTGAAGTTATCAAGCATTTTGCAGTAGGTTGCATGGGTTCCATCAAGACATATAGACAGAGAAAAGCCAAGACAGATAGTCCAAATAATTGAGAGGCAAATGTTTAAATGGCTGGGGCAGGGGGTAAATGGCAGGCGTATTTTACAGTAAGGATCATGTTAAAGATTGATCAATGATGTCATAATCGTAAGTTGTAGCCAGGTCGTCTCTTACTATTCCATTAAGAAAAAGCATATGCTTTTTCCTGTTTTCCGGGTTGCAGCGGTAGCTAGCAACCTAGTAAGAGACGATCACGTCCAATGTTAAGAAATATAAAAACCCATAGTTCCTAACAAAGGAGTCAGATCAAAACAAAAAGTACACCATTAGAACCGCCTTGTCAGAAACCCCTGTATAGGAAACTTTCTGTCCCTTGGCTTGAACAGCAAGGGAAATATATTGGCTTGAAAATCAAGAAAATTGACTTTAACCACGTTATTCTCCCCAAACGGGATATTTTTTTCTTTTTTCTTTTTTTTTCTTTTCCACAGATAGCTTGGCACTGGAACATCGTAGAGGGTTGTTCAATAGCTCATTTTAAAGTAAATTAATTGGGTTAAAAACCTTTTGTAACTAAAATAAATTATTTCTAAAAGAGAATAAATTTTTCCACCAAAAACTGCATTTACGATGTCTTTTCACACTCCAGTCTTTCAAACATAATCGTATACCAGCGGTAAGATTTGAACCCACGCCTCCGAAGAGACTGGTGGCTAACACCAGTGCCTTGGACCACTCGGCCAGGCTGCCTCTCATAAATAAATATATATGTGAATTTGGGTTGCAGCAGTAGCTAGCAACCTAGTAAGAGATGATCAGTCCAATGCTAAGAAATATAACAAAACTCCTAAAAATAGAGTCAGATCAAAACAAAAGTACATCATTAGAATTACCTTGTCTGAAACCCTACTAGATAAATAATTATTTGAAAAAAACTACGTTTTCTAAAGAGTTAAAGAGGCTGAGTTACAAGGTCGAACCTTAAAACGTACAGGGATTAGGAGGCACAGTTGGGGGGCTGCCGCCCCCCAAACCCCCCGCTTTCGCAGCCTTTAAATAAAAAAAAGTTTTTTAAACTGAAAGTAAGGAGCGACATTAAATCTTAAAACGAACAGAAATTATTCCGTATATGAAAGAGGCTGTGTCCTCCTCAACGCCTCGCTCTTTACGCTAAAGTTTTTATTGTTTAAAAAAAGAGTTGTGAGAAAGTCAAACTTTAGCGTAAAGAGCGAGGCGTTGAGGAGGGCACAGCCTCTTTCATATACGGAATAATTTCTGTTCGTTTTAAGATTTAATGTCGCTCCTTACTTTCAGTTTAAAAAACTTTTAAACTGAAAGCCTCCTAATCCCTCCTCCAACTGTGCCTCCTAATCCCTGTACGTTTTAAGGTTCGACCTTGTAACTCAGCCTCTTTAACTCTTTAGAAAACGTAGTTTTTTTCAAATAATTTCTGCACGTTTTTGTACAGTTTATTACTTATTATTGCTCCTTGTAACTCAGCCTCTTTAACTCTTTAGAAAACGTAATTTTTTTCAAATAATTTAAAAAAGAAACTGGGTTTCTTTTTAAAGTTTGAATTCAGTATTAAAAAAATTGCTCTGATGGTGAATCGAACCCGGGTTTTCCGCCTGAAAGTCTGGAGTGTAACCGCTAGACTATACAGACACAACAGTAATTGTTTTTTAGTATATGGAAGCTATTTTCGACGCAAGCAAATTCCCAAAAAACTTGATATTTGGTTTTTGGAATACAGGGAAGGAGTGATCAAATTGAGCTGAAATTTCGAGGATAAGCTTCCAGGCCCTAGGAAAGATTATCCTCCAACTTTCAGCCCGATCAGACAACGTTAAAGGGGGTTGTGGTCGGAAAAATTAACATGGGCTAATATAGGAAAACAAGGTTTTTCGTAAATGTAAATTCGGGGGATAATTTTTTCGGTCTGAAAATATCAAAAGGCCCTAACAGGTCGAATTCTGCTTCAAATGAGTCCTCATTCAACCGGATCCGTTGCCAACTGTGGCCTGTAGGCGTGGCTAAGAAAAAAAAAGAAATGAATTTTAAGTGGCTATATTTGGTTTTTTGAAAACAGGAAGGAGTGATCGGATTGAGCTGAAATTTCGAGGATGAGCTCCCGGGCCCTAGGAAAGCTTAACGTCTAAATTTCAGCCCAATCGGACAACGTTAAAGGGGGGCTGTGGTGGGAGGGTCCAAACTTCCGGCCCAGTTTACCCCATGAAGATAAAGTCGGAGGAGGATGAAATTTTGCAAGTTTCTTAGTTTGAGCTTGGGCTACAAAATGCGATTACCGCCGTCTCTCTGCAACCTCTAGGACCTGAAATCGCTTAACATTGTGGTGGGTCGCCTCTTTATAGAGGCACAACTGTGCCTCCTTGATGAATGTCATCATAGTTTTATATTAGAGCTATGACGTGAATAGAAAAACATGAAATTATATTGTTGTTTCTGAAGACGTCATGAAATAATATCATTGCTCTATGACGTCAACAAAATCATTACGCTGTGACGTCATAATTACTACTTAAGAACTACAAAGATGAAAATGTTCTCATTCATAATTACATAATGGTTTCAATCAAGCAAGCTATACGCAAGTTGAAAAAACAGTACTACATTACAATAAGGAACGAACTTTAACCCATAGTAACTTAAGTATTATATCAAACGGTTCGTTGTCATAGTAAAGAGCTGTGTAATGGCTCATTTTAAAGGAAATTGCTGTATATAGAAACCTTTTGTAATTAACAAAATTAATTATTATTATAAAACAAATTATTATTATGTGGTAAAGAACTAACTCTAGGCGATAGTAACTAATTTAATTTTGAAAAGAAAGAATTACAGCAGAAACCTAAATGGTAGTATAAGTAAGCTACATATAATAGCAACCGTCCACCAGGATTTGAACTCGGATCGCAGGATTCAAAGTCTTAGGTGCTAACCACTACACCAAGAAACGTTCATACAAGAAAGAATTTTAACAGTATATGATAACTTAAAGACCAAACTCTAACCATCAGTTTTGTCTATCAGATCGTTTTATCCGGGTTGCAGCAGTAACTAGCAACCTAGTAAGAGACGATCACGTCCAATGTTAAGAAATATAAAAATTATAATAAAAGACGACCTCTTGCCTATACTACATTTTATACACAACTTAATTATAGTATAGGTTAGTAATTCAACAGATAGCATGGCACTGGAACATCGTAGAGATCCAAGTTGCAGCGGTAGCTAGCAACCTAGTAAGAGACGATCACGTCCAATGTTAAGAAATATAAAACCAATAGTTCCTAACAGAGGAGTCAGATCAAAACAAAAAGTACACCATTAGAACCGCCTTGTCCGAAACCCCTGTATAAGAAACTTTCTGTCCCTTGGCTTGAACAGCAAGGGAAATATATTGGCTTGAAAATCAAGAAAAGTGGCAGCTACTACAACATTCTGCCTAAACGGGATATTTTTTCTTTTTTTTTCTCTTTTCTTTGTATCCAGAGATAGCTTGGCACTGGAACATCGTAGAGGGTTGTTCAATAGCTCATCCTAAAGGAAATTAATTGGGTTAAAAATCTATAGTAACTAAAATAAATTATTTCTAAAAGAGAATAAATTTTTCCAATAAAACTGTATTTTTGATGCAGTGACGTCATAATTACTATATAAGAAACGTCAAAACTGTAAATGGTCTCATTCATGAATACATAATGGTTAGATCAAAGCATGCTACACGCAAGTTAAAAAATCAGTACTAAAAAATCAAGAAAAGTGGCAGCTACTACAACATTCTGCCTAAACGGGATATTTTTTTCTTTTTTCTTTGTTTCCAGAGATAGCTTGGCACTGGAACATCGTAGATAGTTGTTCAATAGCTCATTTTAAAGGAAAATAATTGGGTTAAAAATCTATAGTAACTAAAATAAATTATTTCTAAAATTTACAGTAAAGAACGATCTCTCGCCCATAGTAACTGATATATGATGGTTCCAGGGTAGTTACATAAAGGACCGATATATCTCATCATAAATGGTGTTTGTCAATTATTACATTAAAAGAGGATAATTGGAATAAAAAATTATTGCATACATTAGACTTAGTTAGCTACTTGATCGTTTGAGGTTCGTCTCTTACTATTTCAAAGAAGAAAAAGCCGTAGGCTTTTTCCTGTTTGTAATATTTTCCTTTTTGTTTTCCGGGTTGCAGCGGTAGCTAGCAACCTAGTAAGAGATAATCACGTCCAATGTTAAGAAATATAATCCGGGTTGCATTACATTATAATAAAGAACGACCTCTTGCCAATACTAAATCTTATAGGCTACTTAACTATAATATAGGTTAGTGAAGTTTACATAAAGGACCAATATAGTTCATCATAAATGGTGTTTGTCAATACTGTTTCATTTTATTAAAATTTATTTGTTAACTGAATCCGGGTTGCAGCGGTAGCTAGCAACCTAGTAAGAGACGATCACGTCCAATGTTAAGAAATATAAAAACCCATAGTTCCTAAAAAAGGAGTCAGATCAAAACAAAAAGTACACCATTAGAACCGCCTTGTCCGAAACCCCTGTAAAGGAAATTTATAATAAAGAACGACCTCTTGCCTATACTAAATTTTATACTCCGCTTAATTATAGTATAGGTTAGTAATTCCATAGATAGCTTGGCACTGGAACATAGTAGAGAGTTGTTCAATGGCTCATTTTAAAGAAAATTAACGGGGTTAAAAATATTTTGTATTTAAAACAAATTATTTTTAAAATAGCATCAGTTTTTTGCGAAAAAACTGCATATTTCATATTAAAGTTACATTACAGACGATCATTAAAATAACACTGCTTAGCATACATTGGACATAATTAGCTGCCTGTTTCTCTGAGGTTCGTCTCTTATCCGGGTTGCAGCGGTAGCTAGCAACCTAGTAAGAGGCGATCACATCCAATGTTAAGAAATATAAAACCCATATTCCTAAAAAAAAGAGTAAGATCAAACAAAAAGTACACCATTAGAACCGCCTTGTCCGAAACCCCTATAAAGGAAACTTACCGCCCTTTGGCTTGAATAACAAAGAAAATATAATAAAGAACGACCTCTTGCCTATGCTAAGTTTTATAGGCCACTTAACTATAGTATAGGCTAGTACAGTTAATTTAAAGTCAATATATTAAAAATTTCCCACAACGAGGATTTGAACCCCGGTCAACCACGTGACAAGTGGGTATACGTACCTTTGTACTATCGGAAACTTACGAAAAATATGTTATATATGAGATTACATATAAGATCCGGGTTGCAGCGGTAGCTAGCAACCTAGTAAGAGACGATCACCTCCAATGTCAAGAAATATAAAACCCCCCAACTCCTAAAAAAAGAGTCAGATCAAAACAAAAAGTACACCATTAGAACCGCCTTGTCCGAATCCTCTATAAAGGAAACTTACCTCCCTTTGGCTTGAATAACAAAGAAAATATATTGGCTTGAAAATCAAGAAAATTGACTTTTACCACCTTATTCTCCACAAACGGGATATTTTTTTCTTTCCGCTTTTTCTTTCTGCTCAGCTAGCTGGGCACTGGAAAATCATAGAGAGCTGTATAATAGCTCATTTTAAAGGAAATTGCAACATCTAGTCACTTTTGTATTTAAAAATAAAATACTTTTTAAAGTAGAATCAATTTTGTCAAAAAATTGCATTTTTGATGTATTTTCATACTGCAGTCTTTTCAAAGATATTTGAATTTTGAAGCAATAAAACAGTCCATGTAATGAACTCTATAGTAATAATAGCTACTTGTCTCAATAGTAACCGAAACTCCTGGAACCAAAATTTTCTTTTTTGGCTTAATCGCTAAAATTATTATGTAAACTGCAAAAATATTTATGATGCCTAATCAGTAATAGTAATTTTTTAATTTAAACAACAAAAATACATGAAAATTCTAAAATTAGTTTGCTTTTTGTCTCCTGGAAGAAATTTTTTTTCATCTCAGTTCAAATTTATTATTGTATCCTGTAACCCGTAAAGTACATATCTCCATATTATTGTCTCATAATTGCAATTATTTTAGTTTTCAGTCCAGAATCACTAAACTTATTATTTAAACTGCAAAAATATTTATGGTGTCTAACCAATAATACTAATTTTGTAATTCAAACAAGATAAATACCTGAAAATTTTAAAATTAGTTTTGTTTTATGCTAGGTTTTAGATACTCGACACGGGATTTTGTGTGCTTAATAATTTTAAATCTTGAAAAAATATGGTCTCACGCGAGTGGAAAAAAAGAAAGAATAACCAAAAACAATATCAAAATAGAACAATCCAAATTTCTACTAATAGAAAACTTTACTACACAAAAAATAAAGCTAACATCCTGAAATATAAGAAAAGTTTATTTAAAAGAGATAAAAATGCCACCAAACGCAATAAAGCTCGAGCACGCGTAAGGATTGCTACTAAGATGTCTTGTGATCCAGGATTTAAGAAAATGAAATATGACAGAGCAAAACAGAGGTATCTTACGGATCAGGGGTATCGAGAAGGGAAAATTGAGACAGCGAAACAAAAGAGCAGGGAACGGTATGATAACGATATAGATTACCGAAACAAACATAAGAAAAAAGTTGCTACCAGAATAATGGGTAGATACTGGGGTGACAAAAGCTATAATGAAAAATTAAATTCTCTGCGAGGTTGTACCGAAGAACGCATAAGGACAAAGGGAAAAATTACATTCAGAAATACAAGAAGATGGCAAAAATGCAGGCTGATCTTTGTAAATTGAGAAACATTTTACGCATGTTTTATCGGGATCACGAAAAGTATTCGAAATTACAGATTAAAATTCTCTTTGAAAGAGCGGATGCTGTTGAAAATTTACAGTAAAGAACGATCGCTCATGCATAGTAACTGATATATGGTGGTTCCAGGGGTAGTTACTTGTGGTTCGTCTCTTACTATTTCAAAGAAGAAAAAGCCGTAGGCTTTTTCCTGTTTGTAATGATATAGCATAAAACAAATTCCAAGTTGTAACTGACGTCATCCTGGTTGTTATAGTAAATCCAGGTTGCAGCGGTAGCTAGCAACCTATAAGAGACGATCACGTCCAATGTTAAGAAATATAAAAACCCAAAGTTCCTAAAAAAAGGAGTCAGATCAAAACAAAAAGTACACCATTAGAACCGCCTTGTCCGAAATCCCTGTATAGGAAACTTTCAGTCCCTTGGCTTGAACAGCAAGGGAAATATATTGGCTTGAAAATAAAGAAAAGTGGCAGCTACTACAACATTCTGCCTAAACGGGATATTTTTTTTTTCTTTTTTTCTTTTTTTCTTCTTTTCCAGAGCTTGGCACTGGAACATCGTAGAGAGTTGTTCAATGGCTCATTTTAAAGGAAATTAATTGGGTTAAAAATCTATAGTAACTAAAATAAATTATTTCTAAAACAGGATAAATTTTTCCACCAAAAACTGAATTTTTGATGTCTTTTCACACTGCAGTCTTTCAAACATAATCGTATACCAGAGGTAAGATTCTATTTAAAGTTGATACAGGAATGGTAACTGCTATTTCAGCTGATCTTATTGGTAAGAGTTTGATGCAAAATCAAATAGACTGAAATCCCTAAAAATTCGCCTGGAATCGAAATCAAAACTACACATAAATCATAGCTGAAAACTCTGTATATGAGAATTACAGTACCCCATCTCTAGCAACAAGAAAAATCACTGTTTTGGATGAGAAGTAGTAATGTGTCTTCATGTTTTCGTCATTTTTCCGTCGCCGCTAGTGGGGCACTTAATCACAGGGGCGTTTTATTATTTATAATAATAATAAACTTTTTTAATAATAAACCTTACTATTAATAATAAGGAATACTATTTAAATATAAAAAAATAACAAGTAATTTTTAAGCCGACTGAAACAACCGAATAGTTAAAATTACTGAAGCACATATCTATGCCAAACCTCCAAACGCACAACCCCTTTTCAGAATGTTTTTTTTCATACCAGATGTGTAGAATACAATCCAAATTTGCAAAACATTTGTTTGTCTGGTCAATTAATGTTGTCAATGAATACCACATCGTGCCCAATACGTGTATTGGGCACAGCAACAGGTTTGTTGCTTTTCCTGTTGCGGCAGCAACAGGCTGCCGCAACAGGTTTGTTCATTTTCTTAATTTAAAACTGGACATGGTGCATTAAGAGTGAACCAAAGCTGGAAATAAAAACCAAAGCTGGAAATAAAAACCAATAACCAATTTTGGATAATAAAAACCAAAGCTGGAAAACGATAGTTAAAGATTAACGGCTGTTGAAAATTTGTCATTGTCTGTTGGTTTCAAATATGTAAGGTTGTTTAACCATAAATTTACCCTTGACAAGTTATCAGGAATGGAACATTTTTTATAATTTTAGAAAAAGGAGGGACCCCCCGCCTAAAAGGGTTACATTTTGACAAAAAGTTACTTTTGGGAATTTAGCATGTTTCTGAAGCCCAAAAGATAGGTTTTATCCACAAAATACGGCAACTCAAAGCGCATGGGTCACTCATAAAAGGGGGAAGTGGCGCTAGTGCCGGAAAAAACTATAAACGCCATCAAGTGGTTTGTGACCCTGTACATTTTTTCCAGTGTAATAATAAGAATACTTCGTTTAATTATTGTAATCGGTAAAATTGGGGTAGTTGTAGGTGTGTGATCTCAGTTTCTGGAAAAAACGATATCAAAGCTTCAGAAAATGCCAAGTGTCACCAAACGGTAGGTGGTGAATTTTTTTTTGTCAACGCTAGGGCCAGTTTCCCCTCTTATAAGCTACTCATACTCTAAGGGATAGGCTTTATCCGCAAAATACGCTATTTCATAATTTCCATCAGAAGGACGGTCAGGATTTTTTATTTATTGTTCATACTAAATCACCGATCGTAGAATATCGGAAAAGGGCTAAATGGAACGGAAACTGAAAGCAAAATTCGAGAGAGACATGAAAATCCTGTCTTATTGCGGAAAGCAAGTACTCGTAAATTGGCCCTTATTACCGTTGTTACCGCTGCATAATAGTTAAGTTTAGGCGTATAGACCAAGAATAAGGGAAGCTGAGAAGCCCCAATTCATGAAGATGTATTTTTTAAATAGATTAAATGGTAAATAAATGTATTTGTAAGTTTAAATTTACGGGTAAAGTCCAGTTTTTGAAATCCAAGAGGGAGAATTTTTTTTTCCGTTCAATGAAGATACCGAAAAAGGGCATTTTTTAAAATTAAAATCCGAAAGAGGTATTTTTGAAAATTCAGGGGAAAGGTGCGATATCGTCTTATTAATATCCTAAATGTGAAATAAGCAGAAAATTAGCTGATGAAAGCGAAAAGTGACATTAGACCTTAGAACAAACCGAACATAAGTTATCTCTTATATGAGGCGGATTGCTATCCTTTTGATTCCTCATTATTCACGCTAGACTTTGATTCCAAGTTCTTCAAGAAAAAATTATTTGACCGAAAAGTAATGAGTTAAAAAATCGTTTTTATACCATCCTTCAAGATATAGAAAAAAAAAATTGTTGAAAACAGCATAGGAAATAATACAGAAAACAACGAAAAAGTTTGTGGCAATTTGAAAGTGAAGGGAAACATATTTTGCGAAGAGAAACAATACTCAAAGGATTAAATAAAAGTTCAAATAGGGATAAATCCTTTATATAGACAGTGATAATTCACAAAAAACGGATATTTGGTCACTGTATGTGTGACCGAAATGTCCAGTATTTTTTTTGTGAATTATCATCGTCAATTAAAAGAATTTTTTCCTTACCGCCACGCAAAGGCAGTTTGGTCATCGAAATTATCTCCGTAAAAGTATTAAGAAATAATAAGGCCCAGGTATTGATGATAGTGTGGTAAACGAATTTTTGAAATATGACGTTTGTGAATTTAGACAAATTATTAAAAATTACAAATAGAATTTGTTTAAATTTGTTTCGGTGTCTATTTCAAGAATAAGCAAAAGAGTCTCCGGTATATTGGGGAGATTGATCGGTTCTGGACGGTTTACGACACTTTACCGTCCGTTCTAGATGGTTTTGACCTCACATATAGGATTTTTTTTAGTTTATTTTTATTTGGAATTGGATACAATAGAAAATAAAACGACAGAGCAATAATAATAATAAAAAATTAAATAGTTATAATTGAAACAAGAATGCTGAACTCTTGGCAGCTTAAGTGTCACTCTTTACTTTAATTTCATAAAAAACTTTATCTTGTTTTAACTAAAGTAAAGATCAAATGAATTGAAGAAACTATTGGAAAAGCAACAATCATCCTAAAATACACTGCAAGCTTTCCTGGACGAAAATTTGTGATTGAAAAAATATTTCATATTTCACAAATAGATCTGTATGAAGCCATAAACTACCATATATAATTTCTTGTTACTGTATCCTTGGTCCTATTAGCTATTTTAGTCATCTGTCCCTTACTCGTTCTGATAGGACAAGACCTTGGAAATACCATCGATACCAAATGGTACGATCAATGTCCTTTAAACACTTTTTGCATATGAAATAATATTTCTGTGACATTCCAGATAACTGGAATATCTCTTTGCGACTTTGATGTTAAACACAACTGCATCACTCGACTCTTATTACGGCAAGTTATTAACGCCTAAAGAGTTAATTTTGTGGTTCGGCCCAAAGATAGGCAAGGCATGCATATATCTCCTCCGTAATATATCCCTATCTGCCAATTCATCATTCTTATTAGTTTACGCGTTGTTACGCCTCAAGCGTTCAGTTACGAATTGGACCATGCCCATTTAGCGATCAATGCAGACAGTCCACAAAGAGTTCGTTGTTGGATAAACAACTCTATCTGATTTGAAAATTAGCCTCTTTTTTTAAATATTTTTGGCAAAAAGTATAGTTTTTATATTTTTAATATTTATGGCAAAAAGTATGCTTTTCGGTTTTTTGTCTCCTTCCGTTCACTCGGGCCTTTTCACGTGCTACACGGGGTAGTTCGGGCCTTTGGCCCTTGCAGATGTAACTGTAAGTTAAGGCATTATAGGTCTGTTTATTTCAAGATGATTTTAGCAAAAGTTCTTAAGCACGTTCTGGTATTTCCTTTAATGTATGTTGTGTTCTTTTTTAACAGATTCCCCAGTTATGTGGGATATCTTCATATTTTTATTAGTTTATAGTTGGTCATCTGTTTAAAAAAAATAAATAATGGAAAGGCTGACTTGCACAAGCTAGCTTCTGAAATGGGTGCTGGTCTGGCCATTATGACGTTATTAAATAACGTTATTAAATAACGTCAATAACTATTAAATAACTTTTAAATTGTACCCAATATTTCACTGAGATTTTAAATATTAGATATTGCATAAGAATTGCAGCCATCTTGTAGCATATATTATAGCCAAATTAACAATTATTTATGAATTCAAAATATTTAAATAATTGGAATCTGAGAAAAAATACTACAACGTAAAGTATTAGGTGGACTTTATGACGCACAATCGGTCGTAATATGAAACTGGCTTTAATGATATTATTAGTTGCGTTGCTGTCTTCGCAAGCTCTGGCAATGAATTACTATGAAACCCTTGGAGTGAGTAAGAATGCCACTGACACACAAATAAAGAAAGCTTTTCGAAAGTTGGCTTTGAAATATCATCCGGATAAAAATAAAGAAGCTGAAGCAGCAGAAAAATTCCAAGAAGTCGCAGAGGCTTATGAAGTCTTGTCTGATTCTAAGAAAAGAAAGCAATATGACATGGGTGGTTTTGATGGCTTTTCAAATTTTCAACATGGTAATGGCTATCAATTTGATATGGCTAAATTTATGGAGCGATTTCATGAATTTGACCTCGGGGACGTATTTTCCGGAGGGTGGGAGCAGATGAGTAGTGGTAGATGCAAGAAAGTAGTGACGAGAAAAGGAAATAGTGTGATGACGTATACAATATGCTCTTAGTGTGTATCGTGGTTGCGAAATCCAGCAAGCGAAGAAAGAACTATGGCCCGAAATTTGAAATACGCTTAGAAAGATAATTGTTGACTGATGAAGAATTGATATTTGAAGCGGATTTGAAAATAGCAACTATTATTTCGATTAAATGTAATAGTAAATTTTATTGCAAATGCAAAATCATTGGAACTTTCAAAAACATCTTGTGACCCAAGGCTACATCCTGGAAGGGGGTGGGGGGGGGCTAATTATAATAAAGAACGACCTCTTGCCTATACTAAATTTTATACGCCACTTAATTATAGTATAGGTTAGTAATTCAACAGATACCTTGGCACTGGAACATCGTAGAGAGTTGTTCAATGGCTCATTTTAAAGGAAATTAATGGGGTTAAAAAAATTTTGTAATTAAAACAAATTATTTTTATTACATTAAGAATTTTTAATTATATTCCTTAAGAAATAATCATAAGTAAAAATTTCCCATACGGAAATTGAATTCAAGCCAACTGGGTGAGAGTACAGTAAAGAATGACCTCTTGCCTATACTAAATTTTTATAGGCCACTTACGCATAGTATAGTCTAGTACAGTTATATTTAGGGTCAATATATTAAAATTTTCCATTAAAGAAGATCATTTTATATTAAAAGACGATCATTTGGAAATCATACATAAGGGATACATTTTTACATTAAAGTTACAGTAAAGAACAAACTTCCAGCCCATAGTAAGTAAAATAAGATTATAATTAATATTAAATCCGGGTTGCAGCGGTAGCTAGCAACCTAGTAAGATTACAGTAAATTACATTAAAGAACGAATTTTACCCCATAGTAACCGAAGGATTAAAATAATAGTTAGTATTATAAGGAACAAACTGTTGCCTACACTAACTTGTATATGCCACTTAACAACAGTATATGCCTCTACAGTTATATTTAAAGACAATGTAATAAAAATTCCCCACGACTGGGAATTGAACCCCTGTTAATCGCGTCACAAGTGGGTGTATTGAATTACATGGGTGTATTGTATTTACCATTGTACTATCAGAGACTTATTACAAAATATGTTACATATAAGATATGATCCGGGTTGCAGCGGTAGCTAGCAACCTAGTAAGAGACGATCACGTCCAATGTTAAAAATATAAAAACCCATAGTTCCTAACAGAGGAGTCAGATTAAAACAAAAAGTACACCATTAGAACCGCCTTGTCCGAAACCCCTGTATAGGA
This sequence comes from Artemia sinica, assembly GCA_027921565.1. Classification (NCBI taxonomy): domain Eukaryota; kingdom Metazoa; phylum Arthropoda; class Branchiopoda; order Anostraca; family Artemiidae; genus Artemia; species Artemia sinica. The sequence goes on from JAPEVW010000358.1 coordinate 21,934, forward strand.
AACTTTCTGTCCCTTGGCTTGAACAGCAAGGGAAATATATTGGCTTGAAAATCAAGAAAAGTGGCAGCTACTACAACATTCTGCCTAAACGGGATATTTTTTTCTTTTTTTTCTCTTTTCTTTTGTATCCAGAGATAGCTTGGCACTGGAACATCGTAGAGGGTTGTTCAATAGCTCATTTTAAAGGAAATTAATTGGGTTAAAAATCTATAGTAACTAAAATAAATTATTTCTAAAAGAGAATAAATTTTTCCACCAAAAACTGCATTTTCGATGTCTTTTCACACTGCAGTCTTTCAAACATAATCAAAACAAAAGTTTATCATTAGAACTACCTTGTCTGAAACCCTACTAGATAAATAATGAATGGCATCATAGTTTTATATTAGAGCTATGACGTGAATAGAAAAACACGAAAATATATTGTTGTTTCTGAAGACGTCATGAAATAATATCATTGCGCCATGACGTCAATAAAATCATTACGCCGTGACGTCATAATTACTACTTAAGAACGACAAAGATGTAAATTCTCTCATTCTTGATTAGATAATGGTTAGATCGAAGCAAGCTATACGCAAGTTGAAAAAACAGTACTACACAAACAACAGAGATAGTAACTTGAAAAGAAAAAAGCAAAGGTATTCAACCGACCAGGCGTATCGAAAAGTAATAATTGAGAGAGCAAAACAAAACAGCAAGATGTGTTATCTCAATGATGAAGATTATAGACATGCAAAAATTGAGACAGCCAAACAAAAGTTCAAGGAGAGTTATCACAATGATGAAGATTACCGCATCAAATATAAGAAAAACCAAAAGCAAAGGTATTCAAACCGTCCAGGTGTATCGAGAAGTGAAAATTGAGACAGCCAAACAAAAGATCAAGGAGCGTTATCAAAATGATGAAGATTACAGAGAAGCAAGAATTGAGCAGGCTAGACAAAAGATCAAGGAGCGTTATCACAATGATAAACTTTATAGAGAAGCAACAATTGAGCAGGCAAGACAAAAGAGCAAGGAACGGTATGATAATGATGAAGATTACCGAAACAAACATAAGAAAAAAGTTGCTACCAGAATAATGGGTAGATACTGGGGTGACAAAAGCTATAATGAAAAAATTAAATTCTCTGCGAGGTTGTACCGAAGAACGCATAAGGACAAAGGGAAAAATTACCTTCAGAAATACAAGAAGATGGCAAAAATGCAGGCTGATCTTCGTAAATTGAGAAACATTTTACGCATGTTTTACCAGGATCACGAAAAGTATTCAAAATTACAGATTAAAATTCTCTTTGAAAGAGCGGATGCTGTTGAAAAGTCGGCTAGAAATGCTTTGGCAAAGCTTCATAGTAATATCCAAAAGAAATGTTGTCAGTTTAATGAAAAGCTTCCAAGGTATGGATTGGCAACTGCGGAACAGTTTATAGATGCAATGGAAAATGTTCGACAACACAGTGAATATACGGAGGCGTACTTCTTTGAAAATTCGTATATTAATTTTGGAAGGAGCAATTGCAGTTTATGTAGCAGCAATAAAAATATATATACAAGCATACCTATCAACAGCGAAGGAAAAGCAATGTTTTTCAATTATGGCGAAAACGAGCCAGTTAGGGTTATTAGTATATGTGATTGTAAGACTAATGATTTAGAACAAATTCCTGGAGCACCGACTCAAGAAAAAAGCATTTCTAACTGTGTTTTAAACAGTTCTTTTAGTTCTACTGAATATTTGGCAAAAAATTCTCTGTGTAGTAGAACAAACTGTCCTGAAAAGTACGAGACAACTATTGAAAAATGCTCTGAATCTAGATCTGACAAGGAAATTATGATGGCTGAAGTCACCTATAACAATCTGAGTAAACATTCAAAACCAAAATTGGGCAGCAGGTTACTTGGCAATGTCACCCTGATATCTGTAAGCTCTATCCGACGGATACTGAATTATGTCAAAATCTTTTTTGATATCCTTGAAAATATTACAGTAAGGACCAAACTCTATCTCATAGTAACTGATGCAACAGGGAAAAGAAAAAGAGGTCTGTGGTATATATGACGTCATACAAGGTTATATTTGATTTTAAATAAATGTGAACAGCTAAAACAGAAAGCCTGAAAAATGTCTTAGGCAATGTTATAGTAAAGAACGAACTATAGCCTGTAGTAATAGACTTAAAAAAGGGAAAAGCCCTTTGGAAAAAAAAATTAGCGCAATGCCCAATAGAATCTGCATAACCAGCCCCAAGCTATATTATAATCCAATGTCTTAGAGACAAAGCTTATGCATCTACATCAATTCAATTGAATTGAAATGGATGGTTCCTCCTCTCTTCCTGCAAGGACTCAGGAGGCTTCTTGTAATACCTATACTACTTGGTTTATATAAGATGTATCCGATTAATATCCTTTAAAAACTTGCATATCAACTTAAGTCCATCAGCACAGTCGCTGTTCAAGCCCGCTCCACTTAGTATGTCACTACTCTGTCGAATTCTTTTTTCTCTAATAAACTGTCTAATATTCTTCCTCCTGTCTTCTGTTCCAGCACATTCAAATAACAAATGTTCTACCGTTTCCTCATTTCCAGAAAATGCACATCTCGGATCTTCGTTATAAAAACGGGCTCTATATTTCTGAATTCCTGCATGACCTGACCTTAGTCTGAATATCACCCTGGCTTCAGATTTACTTAGCGGTCCATATATTATCTTTTCAAATTGCCTTTCTTTCTTTTGTATAACTAACATATTTGTTGAGAACACACGGCTGTCCTCGAATGTCTTTATTCTCAATTTCTTTTTCACTTCTCCAATTTGATTAACCATCCTGAGCGTGATATCTACAAATGTTTGCCCATCTTCTATGGATGCTTGTTTTGCTGCAGTGTCAGCCATTTCATTTCCATTAATGTTCGCATGCCCCGGTACCCAGTCCAATGTGATGGTTACTCCCTTTTTCAGTAGTTTCTGTAATTCCTCATGGCAAAAGATCACTTCAGGAGCTACTTTATTTGCTAGATAAATATTCTTGATTGCCTCCAAACCACTTTTTGAATCCGAACAGATTCTATATTTTTCACCTGTGGGTCCCATATCTATTATGTATCTCACTGCTTTGGCTATTGCAACTACTTCGGCTTGGAAAACTGTAGTTACATCACTTAATTTAATAAATTTAACTATATTCTTGGAGGGAATTACAAAAGCAGCCCCCACTCTATTATCTACTTTGGATGCATCTGTGAAGATATCCACAGTGTCAAGATATTGCATTTCTTTTGTCATCTTGAATGATTGATCATAATCTAGATTATCCCACTTTTGAAATTCAGTATTGCACTGGTATGGGATGGATTTCCACTGAGGGGTTATGAACATATTGGACACTCTCAACATTGATGTCAACTGACAATCCATTTGAAACTCTTCCGTTATCTCCTTTGCTCTCACAATACCGAATAGTTTTTTTTCCATGAACACCACAACCTTCCCTCTTTTAGCATTCTTGATTTAATTGGATTCGACTGCTCAGATATCCATGTCTTCCATAAAAACTTTAATGTGGCTATGTCTCTCCTGCTACCTAGGTTCTCAATCCCACTTTCTGATTCGAGAAAGCTCCGTGGAGTTGTCTGTCTTGCTCCAAAAGCTGTCCTTAAAGCACTGTATTGAATAGTTTCCAGCTCCTCTAACAAGGACTTAGACGCTGCCATATAAATTATTCCTCCGTATTCCAATTTCGCTCTTATGTATTTTATATAAAATTCCATCAAAAAGTCGGGCTTTGGGCCAAAATTTGCCCCACATAAACATTTTCATAATATATAATCTTTTGTTATAATATGTACCGGGAGTAAAACACGATGTATTTAAAATACCAAAATAAAGTTCCTTTCTAAAGATAATTCCGATTTCTTATAATTAAGCTAAATCTAGTTGCAAAAATGAAAAGTCCTTAATCAGCGAAAAGAGAAATTGCATTTCTAGCTTCAGTCAGACAACGGCGCTAGTCGTTCGAATTTCGCTAAGATAATTGTAGCAAGAAAATGCAATGCATAAAATTTCCAAGGAAGTTTAAAAGGCAAAGAACCGTGTGAACGCCTAAATCATCAAAAATATTTAAGACGTATTATTGGACGAGGGTGCGCGTCCTTGGGCCACGTAAGCCAATGGCAGACAGTCCCTAGAGCGCAGGACGAAAGAACTGCGTTTGGGAGTGGGGCAAATGTGCCTTTTTAATTTTAATCTCTATCCAGATTTGAAGCGATTAGTACCGCAAATAATCTCGGACACCATTTTTATTGTCATTGAAGTGACCCGTTGCTGTACAACTAAGCATGTAAGTTCAATAAATCTATTGTCTTTTTATATGTGTTTGTTTCTCTTATATGTCTGAGTCTAGTCCGATAATAGGTAACTAGTTCGCCAGTCTCCATGGTAAATGCTCCCAAAGGAATCTGATCTCCAGATAGCTCAAGAAAGAAGAAGCCACATTTGTATGTCTACATATTCAATTTTCTCTCATTACTTGAGAGCGGTGCTAGCCTAGTTGACACAATCTCCATCGCTATAAGTGGCGCTATAGGAGAATTCTCTATCGCCACGAGCAAATCTTTTCTATTACTACAAATCCAACTTCAATGGTACAAATGGCGCGTGTCGGAAATTGGAGGAAAACTGCGAACTAGTTACGCCATTTAAACTTTGTAATTCAGATCTGATTTTCGGAGAGATACAGACATATAAGAAAATTGATTAGGCCTATAACCGCTAAGCTACTACAGGGAAACCCTTTAGAATATCTCATAGGAGATAATAGAGTCCCCCAAAATAGGTTAAGTAAAATTTTAAGTTGATATAAACGCAAAAAAAAAAGATGGAAGAAATCAGTGAGTTATTAATAGTGCAAAAGTTAGTCGCCAAAAATATAGAGATTGCAAAATCTATCCCGGAATACAATGGTCAATCAGATATTGACGAATTTAATATCCAATTGACCCAGTTTGTCCAATTAACAAAAACAGACGTTGGAGCATTAAAAGACATGCTGCTTCTACGATTAAGAGGCCAGGCCTTAACCTTTCTAAAACAGGTCGAACATACCATAGGAAATAACGCCAACTTGCCAATAAATACGGTTGATGACTTGTTAAAAGCATTCAAAGAGAGATTTATAGAAACCAGTTCAATAAATAAATTAAAACATGGAGTAGTGAACTTTGATTTTTCACAAAATATAAGGGAATATCTGGATAATATACGCATTTCTGTAGAAGCAAAATACGGAAGTGGTTCGGGGCAACTGTATGAAAAAGTCATACTAAATACCTTTTTGCAAGGGCTACCCCCAAAACTATATAGAGTAGTAATATCCAAGAATATTCAGACGTTGGATCTTGCAGTCCAAGAGGTAGAACGATTAATCGAAGTTGATAAAATGGTTGCTAATCATAGTAATGCAAAAATAAATAGCTTAGGCGACTCAAACGCGAACCCAATCTTCAAGGGCGATCAAGCATCCCCCAATTTCTTTTCAAGGGATAACTCCCAGTAGCACAAAGAAACAAAACGCCAGAACCCGCTAGGCAGAAAACAGTACGTTTTCAGCCCATTAACCCTACAATAATAAGGTGCTATAACTGCAATCGTGTTGGCCACATAGCAAGAGAGTGCCACTACGTCACCAATCCCATACCAAGAAATGCTGTCGGTAATACGCAAAATTACGGTAACCATTTGTTCAGAAGAACAAATTTTAGCACCGGTCGTGCAATAGGCTATAGCCAGGGGGGATTGCGCCAATCAGTACCTTATAATGCGTACCAACCAAATTTGTATAGCCCTTTCCCCAACAGGCAAATTAATTACCGGTTTGAAAACCCAAATACTCGCCAAGGTCAATATAATGCGAGAATGCAATATAGAAATCATGAAGATTTGCCGATGAGAAATGAAAATTTTACAAGCCAACGGCACTGGCAGTCAACGCCAGCAAATGGCACTGACACGAGACATCCGCGCTACCATAATAATACATGGCAAAGACAGGCAGACGTAAATCATTTAAATATGCCTACGGAACCTAATACGTCTGAATATCTATTACAGGCACCGACAAATGAAATAAATTCTCAGGGAAACGCTTCAGGCCCCTCAGAAACATAAGTTGGACCCCGAGGGTGCCAGGGATATTTAATAGGTCCAAAACAATACTAGTGCCTTCTTGTAGTGATGTTATTAACAAGTTACCTATATTTAATGATTTTTGTGTGGAAAACGTTTACTTTACGGCCTTAGTTGACAGTGGAGCTACTGTAAATATCATAAACTCTTGCGTATTTAATACGTTGCCTCTGCACATTAGGCGACAAAAGAACCCTAAGAATCCCAATTTAACAAGTGTTACAGGTCATAAATTAAATGCAAAAGGGTCAATTTGCCTAAACGTAAAAAGAGACAACAGAACCTTCATGACAAATTTTATTGTATGTGATAATCTCCCATATGAAGCTATTATAGGGGCAAATTTTCTAAGGTCTAATAGAATACTATTAGACGTGGCCAACGAGAAGCTGGTATACCCAGCTAAGGTGGGGGAAGAAATTTCTACCTTAAGAAATCGTAACAGAGGTTACGAAGATAACATAACAGTAAACAAAATTTCTAGTGGTATAATGTCGAAGTATTTTGAACCCATGTCTCGCAAAGACAGGGCATAATTGAAAATTTGTTCAATTATCCTGAGAGATATCGCAGAAATGAAGTAAATTTAAATAATCACAGTATTGAATCTGCGAAAATAAAAATAGGAGATATGCGACAGTACAGATCAAATGAAATTAAGAAAATAGTGGAATTGTGGAAAAACATAATAAAACCCAACGTGACGCCGCAAGATGCCGCAATGGCGCAGCATAGCGCCAGTATGAATCTAATAAACAATGAAAATGAAGAGAAATATTACGGATTTGCGATAAGGAAAACAAAAGTCCCTCCCAAAACGATGCAAAAAATCCAAATATCACAAATGATCGAGCCAGTAATTAGCAAATCAGAAATATGGTTTGCGACACCGTCTGAAATACCCGAAAATCTGTTATGCGAGGAACAGATTATATCTTATGACAAAGGGGAAGGTTTTATTTGGGTAACCAATAGCCATGAAAATGATACAATTACAATTAAAAAGGGGACGTGTTTAGTCCAAATCGAGGTTTTAACAGAAAATGATTTAAATAAATGGGAAAATTCTAAAAGAAACCTAGTTAACGGTATTAAAACTTCAAATAACGAATATCCTTTGACTAAATCGCAATTTTTAAACAAATTTAAAATGGATCATATTACGGATATGGAACTTAAAAAAAATTATGCGAATTATTATGGAATTTTAAGGATGTATTTTCTGCATCTGAAAATGATATCGGTCTGATTCCATTTTATCAGCATTCAATTTTAACGACTGGTAATCCCGTAGCAAAACAGCCATATCGTGTGCCATATAAGCACAAAGAGTGGTTAAAAAATAAAATCCATGAATTAGAAAGAAACGAAATCATACGCCCAAGTATAAGTCCGTATAGTGCACCAGTGATCTTAGTACCAAAAAAGAATGGAGATTTTAGGCTCGTTGTAGATTATAGGGCTCTCAACAAACAAGTAGTTAGCGATAAATTTCCTCTACCAAGAATAGACGAAATTCTTGACTCAATTTCAAGCAAAAAACAAAATTTTTACTTCTTTGGACCTTACCCAAGGCTACCACCAAGTGAAAATAGCCGAAAAGGATGTCCATAAAACTGCATTTTCAGCATCCGAATATGGATCTTATGAATACTTAAGGGTACCATTTGGGCTTAAAACAAGTTCAAGCGCATTATGTAGACCCCTATTGCACCTGTTGAGAGGATTAAGGAATATAATTCATTTTGTTGATGATATTATATGCGTGGGGGAAAACACTGAGCAACACTTAGCAACTTTAGCTAAGGTGTTCGAGAAGTTCAGGCAAGGCAATTTAAAATGCCGGCCTGAGAAAGTAAATTTATTTCAATCCAAAATTAAATTTTTAGGAGTAGTAGTGACCCAGGGAGAGATATCCCCAGACCCTGATAAAATTAAATGTGTTGAAAACCTCAAGCCCCCCAGAACTATGAAAGAATTAAGGGGAATTTTAGGACTTACTGGCTACTTTAGAAAATTCGTACGCAATTATGCCCAAATTGCGAAACCCCTCACGGAATTAACTAAAGGGAACTCCCATAATGTTACCTGGTCCCAGGAAGCTCAAACTTCCCTAGACCGTCTCAAAAAGGCACTCACTTCTGAACCAATTTTGTCACTCCCTGATTTCGAAAACGGAAAATTCATCGTTACCACTGATGCTAGCTCAAAGGGCATAGGCGCTATCCTTTCGCAAACAATCCCAGTAGAAAACCCTAACCCTCTACAGGGAACACCTAAACAAATAGAAAAAGTTATATGCTATTCAAGTAAAACTTTATCAAAAGGCGAAAGTAGTTATTCCGCCACAAACTTAGAATTACTATCTATTATCTACCACTTGGACAAATTTAGACATTATTTAATTGGTAGAAAATTTATATTACGATCAGACCATAAAAGCTTGCAGTACCTGCACACATTTAAAAACCCCACGGGCATTCTAGCTAGATGGATTATGAAAATCCAAGACCTAGATTATGAATTTGAACATTTAAAGGGAAAACAAAACGCAGCTTGCGACTTTTTGAGTAGATATCCAGAAAATAGTCCGTCGGAAACTGAAGAAAATGAAGTTAATGCTATTAATGCTAAAAGCAAACATGGATGTAAGAAAAACAAAGTCAAAGACGCAGTAAAAGAAAATAAGATTAACTATTGTCCCTTATCTTTGGAAAATATAAAAAGAAAGCAAAAAAAGGACGAAATGTGTGTAGCACTAATTAATTATTTTGTGAATGATGAGGCGTTACCGGATAAATTCAAAACTCTTAGAAAAGAGATAGATAATTTTTACTACGACCTTGATGAAGAAATACTGTGTAGGATTGTGACTGCTGAGACAAATAGAAACCAAACCTCGATAATACCTGTATTACCACAAAACTTGATAGGGCCTGCATTTGAATATTTTCATTCGGACACAGGTGGACATCTAGGAGTTATGAAAACGTTCCATAAGCTAAAACAATACTTTTACGTACAATCGGCACTGACAAAACTTAAAGAATTTGTAAGTACATGCGAAGCATGTAATTTGAGAAAAATCCCCCCAGCTTATCCAAATCCTCCAATGGGAAGGGTCCAGTAGCAAAGTACCCCTTCGATATTATCTCATTTGACCTATTCGGGACAAGTGGAGGTACCTGTTCAGCAGAGGCCATACTTGTATTCTTTCGGTTGTAGATCATTTTTCCGGATTTACTTTTGCAAAAGCATTAAAAAATCAAGGTGCTTATGCCACAAGTAAGGCATTAGCAAAATTATTTTTACAATTTGGCATTCCTAATAAAATTTTGAGCGACAACGGGAGCAATTTTGTTGCAAAAGTAACAAAAGATTTAATGAGTTTCCTTAATATAGAGAAAATGGTGACAGCGCCGTACCATCCACAAGCTAATGGCAAAATAGAAAACAGACATAAAATATTTTCGAACGTTCTAAGTATTTATACAAAAGACAATAGGAGCGACTGGGATAAATTCTTACCTTACTTAACTAACGTAATCAACACTGCTTATTCCGAAGCAACCAAAGACAATCCATTTTATTTACTTTTTGGTCGAGATTTTAGAGTCCCATATAATGAGATTATTGAGTCTCGGCAGTATTATAACGACTCAGAAGATTATAAACAAGAATTCATAAATAGGATGAGGAAAACTTATAAAATAGTTAGGCAAGAGTTGGAAAAATGTAAAATAAACCAAGAACTAAGAAACCAACCCAAAGTTAAGGGAAATATAGATTTCAAAGTAGGAGACTTCGTTTACTTAAAGAACGAGGCGAAAACGGAAGGAAAAAAACTTTCCAACAAATATTCTGGGCCGTACAGAATAGTCAAAAAGTACGATAATGAATATACCTTTAAAATGGAAAACCCCGATAGTGGAAGAACTTACAAGGCGCATGTTAGCCGAATAAAAAGAGCCAAATTTCCAGAGAGATGGGTATCACAGCCCTCCTCTACTGATTCGTCAGATTCGGAAAATGAACCCCCTAAATCAAGATTGGCAGAGCTAAAACCTTTCAATTTTAAACAAGATTATTTTGAAAATGAGAGTGATGAACAAAACTTTGAAGAATTTTTAGCTATGGAAAATCTAGTTATTCCAGAGAAAAAATCCCTAACACCAGTAAGAACAAGAACGCCAAAAAGCCCAAAAAGTTATTCATCGGCAAACGCAGGAGATTTAGATTATACAATATCTCCAAAAACCCAATTTTTCCCCGATAGAATCTCGACCCCATGTCCCCCCAAAAGATTTCCAGACGATATGGTTTCCCCTGCAACACCAATAGAAAGGCCCCTGTCTTTACAGGAAGAATTAAACAGAGCTGTAGAAACCCCCGGCATTGCTGTAAAGAAAACTCCTCTCAAAGATTTAATTAAAACAAACCTGCGAGAAGCTATGGATTTAATTAATTTCCCCATAAAAAAGAGTCAAAGTACATTGCCCGAGAATAAAACTCCCGAGGATGACCAGCAAGGTCAACATCATGATATAACTGTGTCCAAGGTCAAACCTAAAAAGTGGACTTCATGGAGGGAAACCTTTGTGCAAAGAATGCCCCATCCCCCTGAAGACATGGCCTTCAAACAATGGAGGAACCCCGCAAAAACTTTTGATTCCTCCCAAAGCTCTCAAGAATCTTTCAAATCCCCCGAGTTGAGAACTCAAGGCGAGGACTTAGAGAATAAACCTTCTACTTCCAGGGGAGTAGAAATTTACGAAGGAATGGCAGGTGATACCACAAAAAGTGCCACCTCTAAAAGTTCCAATCCGGATTCGTCAGAAACTAGTTCCGAAGAGTCTGATGGTGAATCAGGCCAAATAGTAGCTAAAGAAATAGGGAAATCAAGGCCGACCTCAGCAGCCGCACACGGGAAACAAACGAAATTAAAAGGGCAAGAATTTTTGAAAAAACAATACAAAAAGTTTGACCTTATTTCGCTAGACAAACCGAAAAAGAAAAAACCGCAAGAAACAGAGGAGAAAATAACGACACAGTCAGGTAGAACTGTTAAAAAACCTGACAGATGGAAATATCCCTAATTAATGTAAAGACAAATTTCAAAGATATGAATTTAACACCATAATAAATTCAAAAGTGTGCAAGTAAAGTTAACCAAGTCAATATTAATGAAAAAAAAAAATAAAATAATACGAGTAATGTCAAAACGTTGACGATCACAGAAAATAACCAAAGGTAGGAAGCTAGTGGTCTACTGAAAACGACAACTCGCGAAGGACCAAGTTTTGTGGGAAGCCTGGGGAGAAACTCAAAGCCCATGTAGTTTTTAATGGTTGGGTTTTGGCGGTCCCCTCGGATTTTCTATGAAAAATCGACCCAGGTCCAAACATAAGAAGGTTCTGTCTCCCCTACCGACCGTGTTATCAACGACAAAATCATAGATCCTAAGCGTGTTGTTGTTGTACTTGGTCATTGGACACCAGGTATAGGGACAACACGTAGGGAATCATGTGGAATTCAACTTATTTAGCTAGAACATGATCTAAATCGTGTTTTGCTCTATTTTTAAGTTTTTAGTGTTTAGTCATCCCCTTTACTTGCGAGGGAACTAGGGAAATCAACCCTCATTGTAATAAAGACTGATGTCATCAAAAAAAATTACCAGGACAGAAAGGTCTAATTATGGGCTGATCGTGTTCATAGTTGTGAACTGTGGGGTGATCATGTTCATGGTTCTAATTATGAACATTTTCAGATCATGACAATGGAATCAAAATCTACTAGAAGGGCGATAATTGATACGGAGTTCATTAGCATAATGAATGCGAAGGAAAACATTATATATTCGGCAGCTATGTTAGTCGTGGACGAACAAGGAAATAAAATATACGAGAAAGAATGGGATGTAACCTACAACCTTAAAGGGTATGCTCCCCACACTTATAAGTATGGTTTAGCACTTGCGAATTCCCCCAAGTATCGTCCGGCTAGAGGGGAGGTCAAAACAAAATATAGGAAAAGAAGCGCAAAGCAACTTGGCTGTCTACAATTATTGATAAGACGCCTACAAAAGAACCTCAATATCAAGTATTTCTATTGCAAGGGACCCACTCAAACAGATTTATTACTCCTTGATAAATGCAGAGCCCCCAAAATTTGCTATAACCTCGAAAAAAAATCCCCAATGTGTCAAGTATGAAGGCATACATCATCCTTTAGCGGAAATTCAATATTACAAACAATTTTTATTTGACCCTGAATCTGAAGAATACAAATCCCTCGGTAGCAAATTATTCCTGAAACGTGTGAAAACTTACCAAAGGAAAAGAGACGCCCATAAAAATAGTAACAAGAAAATAAAGAAAAGATTCTAAACTCAAAACTACCCATTAGTAGGTGACTTCTGAAGAAATTAACCTCCTATGCATAAGCTATTTTGTAATAGTGCAGATTATAATTGTTTTAGGCCTACGCACAAAATAGGATACCAGTGTAATTATGTACTGCACGCCTGCTTACCTATATTTTCCTTACTCGAGAAATATAATGCAAAAAAAAAAGATTACTAGCTAAACTTTAAGGTTATATCTCAACCAGTCTTAGAGACATATCACGGCCAGAATTAAGTTCTAAAATCCTAACCTTACTTTCCTAACCTATCTAATCTTTAAATAATCATTCTGTTTTACGCTCACAAGTCAGTTTTCCTTGGTCAATGCCTCAAAATGATTACAAAAAAAAGGGAGTATACAAAATAAGTTTACAAAAAAAAGAGGTACAATAAATGATAATTTAATTCTAGAAACAAAAACAAGAAGATGAGGACTAAGATTATCATCCTTATCCTCGTTGTTCACGTAGTGGCCCAAGATATTGTAAAACACGGAGTAATATTCAAACATGAAAATTCACTCCTAGTTAGCCATGACGCATGGAAAATCTTTATGAAATTGGATCCCAAACCTTTTGAAACCTTGTTCCAGCAAGTAACAAGGCTAGAAAAAAACACGAATGAACTCAAGGAGTCGATATTTCAATACCTTAGATCGAACAAAGGACTAGAGGCCAGTAAAATAATACATAAAAAAGATAATGAAGAATTTCCGACTTCAGTCATACCCAAACCAAAATCAAAATTCGTAATAGATGAGCCTGATGAGAAAAGGACGGGAATCGACATGGCACTTGGAACGAGCACTGAGGAAGACAGAGAGAAAAGACTGGCGGATAATATGGAAGACTTAGCAAAAGACGTTGCTAAAACAAAATTAATACAAAACCCTAAACTACTGATTACAGAGAAAGGAAAACCTTACGATGGAAATCACGCAACAAACGACGAACAACCGTTACCCAATCTAAATGAGAAAAGTGCACAAAAAATTTCAACTCATCAAGCCTACTTAATACTATATAGACAAAGATTACAAGCCCTATTTGAATTATTCAACACGGAAATACAAAAATTAAAACAAAGTACCACGAAGATTTTCGAAGTATTCTTTCAAAGAAATAAATACCGTAGATCTACAGGCCTAATTCCCATCATCGGAGAACTCGCCTCCCAACTTTTCGGTTTAACGACAGAGGAAGACCTAAACAGCTTAAGGGAAAGTGTAAGAAAGTTGAACAATGCCATGAACGTAACATTACACGTTCAAGAGATGCAAGCCAGTGTAGCAAATTACCAGAGAAATACAATCGATATGATATCTAAGAGAATCTCAAAAACCATAAACGTAATGAATTACTTAAGGAATGAAGTGGACCGCGTGGTAGTAGACGCGAGCTGACCATGATTTCACTCGACACAATTACCATGTCATTACTAAATTTGGCGACAGACGTCGGCAAGTTCGAGTTTGCACTATTTGCCCTCACGGGAGGAACTTTGTCCTACGACCTAGTAGATCCTTCTAGCCTAAAAAGTATGCTAGACAAAATAAAAACGCACCTAACGTTTGGCTTACATCTGCCCCTAGAACCAGAAGTATCAAATTTATACCATTACTATACTAAATTAAAAGTCCACGTCACGGAAATAAATGAACAGCTATTTGTAGTGGTAACAATTCCATTGATAAATCAACAATCCGTTTACGACCTGTACAAAATTTCGACCTTCCCGGCTAACATAAAGAAGACGAATTCATTTATGACTATCACGCCCGAAGCAGAGTACTTGCTTATTGATCAAGATAGACGAAAATACGCCCTAGCCAATCCACAAGACTTAAAAGAGTGCGTACCATTCAAAAACTTAGTATGCCAACTCGCGTTACCTATTTATAATGTCAAACCTGGATCCTGTATGTTAGATATATTTTTGAAAGACACACAACAAGAAGAAACACCGAATTCATGCGAAGCCGTGGTAGGAAGTACTAAGCGAGAAATATTCATTCACCTTAAAAATGACCTTTGGTTATTCTCAGTTCCAAGAGAAACCGTCGGAACTCTGTCTTGTTACAATAATACGGAAAGAATAGAACCCAGTTACAAGACAGAAGTACTGTTACAAAACGTGGGTACGATAACCATAAAACAAGGGTGTCGACTCGTAACTAAAGAGTCAACCGTCCGAACGCCATTAATTACCACAAGCACAAAGGTAATAAGTCCCGAAATAACCAACTTCAAGGCGATCAACCTGTCGTACACTATTCCCAAACTAGAAAACGAGGAAATAAAAACCTCGGTATGGTCAAAAATAGAGAAAAATAAAGGAACGATAAGGCTTACAAAAATAAGAGAGGCATTAGATTCGCAGATTCCCCTATTTACAAACGAAGACCAAAGATTAGCGTATGTAGATAATAAATACGGATTGTTCTCGACCAATTTCTGGTGGAACATATTATTGCCCGTATGTTTCGTATTCGCAACCTCCCTGACCCTAAGAACCCTATTGACTTTTAATTACGGAAAAGTCTTAAGAATAAGAAGAAGAAAACCAAAAGAGGAACACGGGGAAACAGCTGAAATGCTGAGAATAAACCCGGAGCCACATGAGAACGTCTAAGCCAAGAAATAGGGAAGACATCAGAAAAACTAGTGGGTATAGAGGTCTCCACTAGTCCTTGTTATGTCTTGTTCCCTCATTGTAGTATCGTTTGCGTAAAACCGTGTGGTTATGACGCTGCAACATGCGTTTCTTATACAGCGCGGACTTGCGTGAACAATGCAGGCATGAAAAAATATTGTAAAAACAGACCTCAAACTTAATAATGTAGGGAAAATTATGTTTATTTAATATCGATATTTTCGTTATCAAAACAAATTTGAAGAAATTTCTGTTTTAGATTTTCAATGTGAGTACCAATATTAGTGTATTTATTTAATTCTGTCTCATAGCTAAGAAATTATAACCCAATTAATGCGTGAATTATTGTATGTGTATTTACTTAAAAGAACATGTGATTCTGCCGCGTTGTTTTTATTACAGGAAGGTAAATGGACACTTTGGTCATCGAGTATTACAATAAGCTGCCCAGTACAGATACGACCCAGTAACATCTATTTTCATCATATCTCAACCAACGAAGAGTACTCACCATGACTCCAGGCAACTTCATCCCAGCTTCGTCTACGAAAACAACAGTTACCTTCGATCGTCGTTTCTTCGACTATGAACCATATTATGTATCAGGTAACACTATATTTGAACCTCAGTATCAAGTGCTTTAACGAACTATATAATCGCATAAACGCTGAGAAACCCATCGGCTAGGACAAGATATAAATACGTAGATATCGCTGTTGATACTCACTATGGACCCCATAATAATTTGACAGTATAGTGATGATACTTGAAGCTAAACGATATTAAACAATATTTAAAGTTAAATGATACTTAAAGACATTTGAAGATATTTGAAGATGAAATTAAAGACAATTTGAAGTTTAATTCTGAGAACTCCATCAATCAGCACATGATAAACGATATTCAAAGTTAATGATACTTAAAGACATTTGAAGATATTTGAAGATGAAATTAAAGACAATTTGAAGTTTAATTCTGAGAACTCCATCAATCAGCACATGATAAACGATATTCGAAGTTAAAAGATACTTAAAGACATTTGAAGATATTTGAAGATGAAATTAAAGACAATTTGAAGTTTAATTCTGAGAACTCCATCAATCAGCACACGATAGACGATATTTGAAGTTAAATGACACTTAAAGACATTTGAGGATATTTGAAGACAAAATTAAAGAAAATTTGAAGTTTAACTCTGAGAACACCATCGAGCAGTACAAGATAAACGATATTTAACGATATTTGAAGTTAGATGATAGCTGAAGAGGTTCGAAGTTGAATTTAAAGACAATATATTAAGAGAGTCACTATAATATGACGGCAACCCGTTTCAAAAGGCACAAATGAACAATTTTACTGGAGAATACATTCTCTATGTGCCTCAAAAATCCTAAAAATGATATGCTAAGAAGAAAAACACCAACACCTTTAGTGGGAAGAATCATTTCCCAGTTGACTATTAGAACGATATTTAACGGTCATTTCCCAGTTGACTATTAGGGAAAACATACCGTGTAAAGACAACTAGACTCGAACTGTTCCATGAAGAAACCATAACGCACGTGCTTCGAAAATTTTGCCACGACAAAAGGAGTGAAGGACAGTAATTTACAACAGAAGGGTGTAGTACACTAAGGACACGAAAGGTGATGAATAGATGTGAAGCTACATGTGTTACTTCCTAACAGCTTTGACAATGCAAAATCTAAATAGTGAAAGTGTTTTAATGTCATCTGTGAATATGTTGAACCAAATATTGTACGTTATAAATCATTTATGTATGTACCACAAGTAGAATTAGGTGTAATATTATTATGTTATTCATTTAACGTTGTGTAGATAGTATGTAGTACGTCATATAGACAGCAAAATCAAAAAAAAAAGAGAACTAATGTAAAAGTAGAATAGTCCCAACCTTATTGGAAAAGTAAAAGTAATCAGTGTTAGATATAGAAAAAAAAAAATCTTTAGTATAGTAGCTAACCTAGAACCAAAAATAATCTTAGTCCGGTAGATGAATTTTAGATAAGGATGTAGAATAAAATAAGAAAAATAATTGAAAAATTTTAAAACTCCTGATGGGCAGTAACTAATGACGGGACGTCATTAATTGACGGGAAGGGTGATATGTACCGGGAGTAAAACACGATGTATTTAAAATACCAAAATAAAGTTCCTTTCTAAAGATAATTCCGATTTCTTATAATTAAGCTAAATCTAGTTGCAAAAATGAAAAGTCCTTAATCAGCGAAAAGAGATATTGCATTTCTAGCTTCAGTCAGACAACGGCGCTAGTCGTTCGAATTTCGCTAAGATAATTGTAGCAAGAAAATGCAATGCATAAAATTTCCAAGGAAGTTTAAAAGGCAAAGAACCGTGTGAACGCCTAAATCATCAAAAATATTTAAGACGTATTATTGGACGAGGGTGCGCGTCCTTGGGCCACGTAAGCCAATGGCAGACAGTCCCTAGAGCGCAGGACGAAAGAACTGCGTTTGGGAGTGGGGCAAATGTGCCTTTTTAATTTTAATCTCTATCCAGATTTGAAGCGATTAGTACCGCAAATAATCTCGGACACCATTTTTATTGTCATTGAAGTGACCCGTTGCTGTACAACTAAGCATGTAAGTTCAATAAATCTATTGTCTTTTTATATGTGTTTGTTTCTCTTATATGTCTGAGTTTAGTCCGATAATAGGTAACTAGTTCGCCAGTCTCCATGGTAAATGCTCCCAAAGGAATCTGATCTCCAGATAGCTCAAGAAAGAAGAAGCCACATTTGTATGTCTACATATTCAATTTTCTCTCATTACTTGAGAGCGGTGCTAGCCTAGTTGACACAATCTCCATCGCTATAAGTGGCGCTATAGGAGAATTCTCTATCGCCACGAGCAAATCTTTTCTATTACTACAAATCCAACTTCAATGGTACAATATAATAAAGAACGAATATTTTACCGATTATCTACTAATAACCATATATGACGTAATAAGTGACATGACGTAATATCTAAAACCTATTTTGTACTAATAACCATATATGACTTAATGAGCGACGTGACGTAAAAATTGAAAAAATTAATTTTTATTTTATTTTCGTTTTTAGTTCAGAATCGCTAAAGTTATAAACTGCAAAAATATTTATGGTGTCTGAACAATAGTTTTAATCTTTTAATTTAGACTAGAAAAATACCTGAAAATTTAAAAATTAGTTTAATTTTTTGTTAGGTTCTTGATACTTGATACGTGACATAAACATTCAACTAATGGTTACATAATGGTTTCAATCAAGCAAGCTACACGCAAGTTAAAAAAACAGTACTACCAAAAAAACAGAGATAGCATCTTGAAAAGAGAAAAGCAAAGGTATTCAACCGACCAGGCGTATCGAGATGCGAAAATTGATAGTGACAAACAGCGTTATTATAATGATGTAGTTTATAGACATGCGAAAATTGAGACAGCCAAACAAAAGAGCAAGGATTACATTAAGGGACGATCATTGCATATCCGGGTTGCAGCGGTAGCTAGCAATCCGGGTTGCAGCGGTAGCTAGCAACCTAGTAAGAGACGATCACGTCCAATGTTAAGAAATATAAAAACCCATAGTTCCTAAAAAAAGGAATCAGATCAAAACAAAAAGTACACCATTAGAACCGCCTTGTCCGAAACCCCTGTATAGGAAACTTTCTGTCCCTTGGCTTGAAGAGAAAGGGAAATATATTGGCTTGAAAATCAAGAAAAGTGGCAGCTACTACAACATTCTGCCTAAACGGGATATTTTTTTCTTTTTTTTTTCTTTGTTTCCAGAGATAGCTTGGCACTGGAACATCGTAGAGGGTTGTTCAATAGCTCATTTTAAAGGAAATTAATTGGGTTAAAAACCTTTTGTAACTAAAATAAATTATTTTAAAAGAGAATAAATTTTTCCACCAAAAACTGCATTTTCGATGTCTTTTCACACTGCAGTCTTTCAAACATAATCGTATACCAGCGGTAAGATTTGAACCCACGCCTCCGAAGAGACTGGTGGCTAACACCAGTGCCTTGGACCACTCGGCCAGGTTGCCTCTCATAAATAATATATATGTGAATCCGGGTTGCAGCAGTAGCTAGCAATCTAGTAAGAGACGATCAGTCCAATGCTAAGAAATATAACAAAACTCCTAAAAATAGAGTCAGATCAAAACAAAAGTACATCATTAGAATTACCTTGTCTGAAACCCTACTAGATAAATATTGAATGTCGTCATATTTTATATTAGAGCTATGACGTGAATAGAAAAACACGAAATTATATTGTTGTTTCTGAAGACGTCATAAAATAATATCATTGCGCTATGACGTCAATAAAATCATTACGCTGTGACGTCATAATTACTATATAAGAAGCGTCAGAACTGTAAATGTTCACATTCATAATTACATAATGGTTTCAATCAAGCAAGCTGCACGCAAATTGAAAAAACAGTACTACACAAACAACAGAGATAGTATCTTGAAAAGAAAAAAGCAAAGGTATTCAAACGACCAGGCGTATCGAGAAGTAATCAAACAAAACAGCAAGATGTGTTATCACAATGATGAAGATTATAGACATGCAAAAATTGAGACAGCCAAACAAAAGATCAAGGAACGGTATGATAATGATGAATATTACAGAGAAGCAAGAATTATAATAAAGAACGACCTTTTGCATATAATAAATTTTATACGCCACTTAAGTATAGTATAGGTTAGTAATCCGGGTTGCAGCGGTAGCTAGCAACCTAGTAAGAGACGATCACGTCCAATGTTAAGAAATGTAAAACCTTCATAGTTCCTAAGAAAGGAGTCAGATCAAAACACAAAGTACACCATTAGAACTGCCTTGTCCGAAAACCCTTGAAAGGAAACTTACCGCCCTTTGGTTTGAACAGCAAGGGACATATATTGGCTTGAAAATCAAGAAACTTTAACCACGTTATTCTCCACAAACGGGATATTTTTTTCTTTTTTCTTCTTTTCCAGAGATAGCTTTGCACTGGAACATCGTAGAGAGTTGTTCAATGGCTCATTTTAAAGGAAATTAATTGGATTAAAATCCTTTTGTAACTAAAA
Source organism: Artemia sinica (assembly GCA_027921565.1). Taxonomy (NCBI): domain Eukaryota; kingdom Metazoa; phylum Arthropoda; class Branchiopoda; order Anostraca; family Artemiidae; genus Artemia; species Artemia sinica. Next base: position 42,280 of record JAPEVW010000358.1, read on the forward strand.
CGTGGCAGCTACTACAACATTCTGCCTAAACGGGATATTTTTTTTCTTGTTATCCAGAGATAGCTTTGCACTGGAACATCAGTTGTTGCAGAAAGTTGTCCAATGGCTCATTTTAAAGGAAATTAATTGGTTTAAAATTATAATAAAGATCGAACTCTTCCCTATACTAACTTGCATACGCAACTTCACTATAGTTAAGATTACAGTATTTATATTATGCATCATTATAAATTATAAAAGGTTCAAATGTTCGAAGATTATAGAGTTAAAAATTTTCCCACCCCGGGAATCGAACCCGAGCCTGTTAAGTGAAAGTTAACTATCCTAGCCACTAGACCATATTGAACCATAAAAAAGTATAATTTAAGAGCCATATGCGTATTATTATTTCACCATACCAATTATAATAAGGCCAAAACAAAATCGTCGACTTGCAACCTTACTTTTGACACATTAGTTAAATCTTCATCAGGCTTAAAAAATGTTTTGCTAGTTTTACATAAAAGAACGAACCTTAGTCCATATACAATAAAGAACGACACCTTGCCCATGTTAACTAAAACATAAATAGGGATTATGTAATTTCCAATAGTATCATGGCTGTAGAGATGGCTGAAACCTAGTTACAATAAAAAACGATCATTGGAATAACAAAAATTGAATACCTTTGGAATTAGCTAGCTGCTTGATTATTTGAGACTCGTCTCTTACTATTTAAAAGAAGAAAAAGCCGTAGGCTTTTTCCTGTGGGTAATCAGTTTATTATCATAGGGAGCGCGCAAGCACTGCCTGAGTAAAGAACGATGTGGGCACAATGTGTTTTTTTTTCAGGGTTGCAGCGATAGCTAGCAACCTAGTAAGAGACAATCACGTCCAATGTTAAGAGATATAAAAACCCATAGTTCCTAACAAAGGAGTCAGATCAAAACAAAAAGTACACCATTAGAACCGCCTTGTCCGAAACCCCTGTATAGGAAACATTCTGTCCCTTGGCTTGAACAGCAAGGGAAATATATTGGCATGAAAATCAAGAAAATTGACTTTAACCACGTTATTCTCCCCAAACGGGATATTTTTTTCTCTTTTCTTTTTTTTCTTTTCCACAGATAGCTTGGCACTGGAACATCGTAGAGGGTTGTTCAATAGCTCATTTTAAAGGAAATTAATTGGGTTAAAAATCTATAGTAACTAAAATAAATTATTTCTAAAAGAGAATAAATTTTTCCACCAAAAACTGCATTTTTGATGTCTTTTCACACTGCAGTCTTTCATACATAATCGTATACCAGCGGTAAGATTTGAACCCATGCCTCCGAAGAGACTGGTGGCTAACACCAGTGTCTTGGACCACTCGGCCAGGCTGCCTCTCATAAATAAATATATATGTGAATTTGGGTTGCAGCAGTAGCTAGCAACCTAGTAAGAGACGATCAGTCCATGCTAAGAAATATAACAAAACTCCTAAAAATAGAGTAAGATCAAAACAAAAGTACATCATTAGAACTACCTTGTCTGAAACCCTACTAGATAAATAATGAATGTCGTAGCTTTATATTAGAGCTATGACGTGAATAGAAAAACACAAAATTATATTGTTGTTTCTGATGACGTCATGAAATAATATCATTACGCCTTGACGTCAATAAAATCATTACGCCGTGACGTCTTAATTACTACTTAAGAACGACACAGATGTAAATTCTCTCATTCTTGATTAGAATAATGGTTAGATCGAAGCAAGCTATACGCAAGTTGAAGAAAGAGTACTACACAAACAACAGAGATAGTATCTTGAAAAGAGAAAAACAAAGGTATTCAACCGACCATGCGCATCGAGAAGTAAAAATTGAGAGAGCAAAACAAAGGTATTCAACTGACCAGGCGTATCGAGAAGTAATAATTGAGAGAGCAAAACAAAACAGCAAGATGTGTTATCACAATGATATAATAAAGAACGAATATTTTACCGATTATCTTCTAATAACCATATATGACGTAATAAGTGACATGACGTAATATCTAAAATATATTGTGTACTAATAACCATATATGACTTAATTAGCGACGTGACGTAAAAATTGAAAAAATTAATTTTTATTTTATTTTCGTTTTTAGTTCAGAATCGCTAAAGTTATAAACTGCAAAAATATTTATGGTGTCTGAACAATAGTTTTAATCTTTTAATTTAGACTAGAAAAATACCTGAAAATTTAAAAATTAGTTTAATTTTTTGTTAGGTTCTTGATACTTGATACTTGACATAAAAACATTCAACTAATGGTTAAATAATGGTTTCAATCAAGCAAGCTACACGCAAGTTAAAAAAACAGTACTACCAAAAAAACAGAGATAGCATCTTGAAAAGAAAAAAGCAGAGGTATTCAACCGACCAGGCGTATCGAGAAGTAATAATTAATAGTGACAAACAGCGTTATCATAATGATGTAGTTTATAGACATGCGAAAATTGAGAAAGCCAAACAAAAGAGTAAGGAACGGTATGATAACGATATAGATTACCGAAACATACATAAGAAAAAAGTTGCTACCAGAATAATGGGTAGATACTGGGGTGACAAAAGCTATAATGAAAAAATTAAATTCTCTGCGAGGTTGTACCAAAGAACGCATAAGGACAAAGGGAAAAATTACATTCAGAAATACAAGAAGATGGCAAAAATGCAGGCTGATCTTTGTAAATTGAGAAACATTTTACGCATGTTTTATTGGGATCACGAAAAGTATTCAAAATTACAGATTAAAATTCTCTTTGAAAGAGCGGATGCTGTTGAAAAGTCGGCTAGAAATGCTTCGGCAAAGCTTAATAGTAATATCCAAAAGAAATGTTGTCAGTTTAATGAAAAGCTTCCAAGGTATGGACTGGCAACTGCGGAACAGTTTATAGATACAATGGAAAATGTTCGAAAACACAGTAATATACAGAGGCTTACTTCTTAGAAAATTCGTATATTAATTTTGAAAGGAGCAATTGCAGTTTATGTAGCAGCAATAAAAATATATATACAAGCATACCTATCAGCAGCGAAAGAAAATAGAATAAAGAACGACCTCTCGCCTATACTAAATTTTATAGGCCAATTAGCTATAGAGTATATGCTAGTACAGTTATCTTTAAGGTCAATTTATTAAAATTTTCCATTAAAATCCGGGTTGCGGCGGTAGCTAGCAACCTAGTAAGAGACGATCACGTCCAATATTAAGAAATATAAAAACCCATAGTTCCTAACAAAGGAGTCAAATCAAAACAAAAAGTACACCATTAGAACCGTCTTGTCTGAAACTCCTGTATAATAAAATTTCTGTTCCTTGGTTTGAACAGCAAGGGAAATATATAGGCTTGAAAATTAAGAAAAGTGGCAGCTACTACAACATTCTTCCTATACGGGATATTTTTTTCTTTTTTTCTTTTTTTCTTTCTTTTCCACAGATAGCTTGGCACTGGAACACCGTAGAGCGTTGATCAATGGCTCATTTTAAAGGATATTAATTGGGTTAAAAACATATAGTAACTAAAATGAATTATTTCTAAAAGGGAATAAATTTTTCTACCAAAAACTGCATTTTGATGTCTTTTCACACTGCAGTCTTTCAAACATAATCGTATACCAGCGGTATGATTTGAACCCACGCCTCCGAAGAAACTGGTGGCTAACACCAGTGCCTTGGACCACTCGGCCAGGCTGCCTCTCATCCGGGTTGCAACGGTAGCTAGCAACCTAGTAAGAGACGATCACGTCCAATGTTAAGAAATATAAAAAACCCATAGTTCCTAACAAAGGAGTCAGAGCAAAACAAAAAGTACACCATTAGAACCGCCTTGTCCGAAACCCCTGTATAGGAAACTTTCTGTCTCTTGGCTTGAACAGCAAGGGAAATATATTGGCTTGAAAATCAAGAAAAGTGGCAGCTACTACAATATCCTGCCTAAACGGGATATTTTTTCTTTCCAGGTTGCAGCGGTAGCTAGCAACCTAGTAAGAGACGATCACGTCCAATGTTAATAAGAAATATAAAAACCCATAGTTCCTAAAAAAGGAGTCAGATCAAAACAAAAAGTACACCATTAGAACCGCCTTGTCCGACACCCCTGTATAGGAAACTTTCTGTCCCTTGGCTTGAACAGCAAGGGAAATATATTGGCTTGAAAATCAAGAAAAGTGGCAGCTACTACAACATTCTGCCTAAACGGGATATTTTTTTCTTTCTTCTTTTCCACAGATAGCTTGGCACTGGAACATCGTAGAGAGTTGTTCAATGGCTCATTTTAAAGGAAATCTCTAGATCTAGAAATTTTTGCACTTAATTTTTTTTTTCAATTAATTATTTTTTACGAAAAACATAATTTTTTATATACAATATTGACCAATGACGTCATAGTCGTTGGATGTAGTTAGTATTACATAATTATAATGAGCGACATGACGTAAAAATTGAATCCGGGTTGCAGCGGTAGCTAGCAATCCGGGTTGCAGCGGTAGCTAGCAACCTAGTAAGAGACGATCACGTCCAATGTTAAGAAATATAAAAACCCATAGCTCCTAAAAAAGGAGTCAAATCAAAACAAAAAGTAGACTATTAGAACCGCCTTGTCCGAAACCCCTGTATAGGAAACTTTCTGTCCCTTGGCTTGAACAGCAAGGGAAATATATTGGCTTGAAAATCAAGAAAATTGACTTTAACCACGTTATTCTCCCCAAACGGGATATTTTTTTCTTTTTTCTTTTTTGTATCCAGAGATAGCTTGGCACTGGAACATCGTAGATAGTTGTTCAATAGCTCATTTTAAAGGAAATTAATTGGGTTAAAAACCATTTGTAACTAAAATAAATTATTTCTAAAAGAGAATAAATTTTTCCAATAAAATCTGTATTTTTGATGCAGTGACGTCATAATTACTATATAAGAAACGTCAAAACTGTAAATGGTCTCATTCATGAATTATAATTATAATTATCCGGGTTGCTACAGTAAAGAACGATCTCACATCCATAGTAACTGATAAATGGTGGTTCCAGGGGTAGTACACTTGAGGTTCGTCTCTTACTATTTAAAGTACTATTTTGTAATTATTATAATAAAGAATGACTTCTTCCCTATGCTAAATTTTATACGCCACTTAATTATCCGGCTTGCAGCGGTAGCTAGCAACCTAGTAAGAGACGATCACGTCCAATATTATCCGGGTTGCAGCGGTAGCTAGCAACCTAGTAAGAGACGATCACGTCCAATGTTAAGAAATATAAAAACCCATAGTTCCTAAAAAAGGAGTCAGATCAAAACAAAAAGTACACCATTAGAACCGTCTTGTCCGAAACCCTTGTATAGGAAACTTTCTGTCCCTTGGCTTGAACAGAAAGGGAAATATATTGGCTTGAAAATCAAGAAAAGTGGCAGCTACTACAACATTCTTCCTAAACGGGATATTTTTTCTTTTTTCTTTTTTTCTTTGTTTCCAGAGATAGCTTGGCACTGGAACATCGTAGAGGGTTGTTCAATAGCTCATTTTAAAGGAAATTAATTGGGTTAAAAACCTTTTGTAACTAAAATAAATTATTTCTAAAAGAGAATAAATTTTTCCACCAAAAACTGCATTTTTGATGTCTTTTCACACTGCAGTCTTTCAAACATAATCGTATACCAGCGGTAAGATTTGAACCCACGCCTCCGAAGAGACTGGTGGCTAACACCAGTGCCTTGGACCACTCGGCCAGGTTGCCTCTCATAAATAACTATATATGTGAATCTGGGTTGCAGCAGTATCTAGCAATCTAGTAAGAGACGATCATCCGGGTTGCAGCGGTAGCTAGCAACCTAGTAAGAGACGATCACCTCCAATGTTAAGAAATATAAAAACCCGTAGCTCCTAAAAAAAGAGTCAGATCAAAACAAAAAGTACACCATTAGAACCGCCTTGTACAAATCCTCCATAAAGGAAACTTACCGCCCTTTGGCTTGAATAACAAAGAAAATATATTGGCTTGAAAATCAAGAAAATTGACTTTTACCACGTTATTCTCCCCAAACGGGATATTTTTTTCTTTTTTCTTTTTTTTTTTCTTTTGTATCCAGAGATAGCTTGGCACTGGAACATCGTAGAGGGTTGTTCAATAGCTCATTTTAAAGGAAATTAATTGGGTTAAAAATCTATAGTAACTAAAATAAATTATTTTTAAAAAAAAATAAATTTTTTCAATAAAAACTGTATTTTTGATGCAGTGACGTCATAATTACTATATAAGAAACGTCAAAACTGCAAAAGGTCTCATTCATGAATACATAATGGTTAGATCAAAGCAAGCTGCACGCAAGTTAAAAAATCAGTACTAAAAAATCAAGAAAAGTGGCAGCTACTGCAACATTCTGCCTAAACGGGATATTTTTTTTCTCTTTCTTTGTTTCCAGTATAATTATAATAAAGAACGAATAATTTTCCGATTATCCACTAATAACCATATAGAACGAATATTTTACCGATTATCCACTAATAACCATATATGACGTAATAAGTGACATGACGTAATATCTAGAACCTATTGTGTACTAATAATAGTACACAATAGGGTTATGACTTAATGAGCAACGTGACGTAAAAATTGAAAAAATTAATTTTTATTTTATTTTCGTTTTTAGTTCAGAATCGCTAAAGTTATAAACTGCAAAAATGTTTATGGTGTCTGAACAATAGTTTTAATCTTTTAATTTAGACTAGAAAAATACCTGAAAATTTAAAAATTAGTTTAATTTTTTGTTAGGTTCTTGATGCTTGATACGGGATATAAATCCGGGTTGCAGCGGTAGCTAGCAACCTAGTAAGAGACGATCACGTCCAATGTTATATAATAAAGAACGACCTTTTGCCTATACTAAATTTTATACGCCACTTAATTATAGTATAAGTTAGTAATTCCACAGATAGCTTGGCAAGACCAACACCTCCAATGTTAAGAAATATAAAAACCCATAACTCCTGCAAAAAAGGGAGATAAAAAAAACTACACCATTAGAACAACCTTGTCCGAAACCCCTGTATAGTAAACTTTCTGTTATTTGGCTTGAACAGCAAGGGAGATATATTGATACAGTAAAGATTGACCTCTTGCCTATACTAAATTTTATAGGCCACTTAAGCATAGTAGAGGCTAGTACAGTTATATTTAATGTCAATATATTAAAAATTTTTATTAAAAGACGATCATTGGAATAAAAACCAATTACATACATTGGATTTAGTTTGCTACTTGATTATTTGAGGCTAGTATAATAAAGAACGACCTTTTGCCTATGATAAATTTTATATGCCACTAAATTATAGTATACGTTAGTAATTCCGCAGATAGCTTGGCAAGACAATCACTTCCAATGTTAAGAAATATAAAAACCCATAACTCCTAAAAAAAAGTCAGATCAAAACAAAAAGTACACCATTAGAACCGCCTTGTCCGAAACCCCTGTATAGTAAACTTTCTGTTATTTGGCTTGAACAGCAAGGGAGATATATTGATCCGGGTTGCAGCGGTAGCTAGCAACCTAGTAAGAGACGATCACCTCCAATGTCAAGAAATATAAAACCCCCCAACTCCTAAAAAAAGAGTCAGATCAAAACAAAAAGTACACCATTAGAACCGCCTTGTCCGAATCCTCTATAAAGGAAACTTACCTCCCTTTGGCTTGAATAACAAAGAAAATATATTGGCTTGAAAATCAAGAAAATTGACTTTTACCACGTTATTCTCCACAAACGGGATATTTTTTTCTTTCCGCTTTTTCTTTCTGCTCAGCTAGCTGGGCACTGGAAAATCATAGAGAGCTGTATAATAGCTCATTTTAAAGGAAATTGCAACATCTAGTCACTTTTGTATTTAAAAATAAATACTTTTTAAAGTAGAATCAATTTTGTCAAAAAAATTGCATTTTTGATGTATTTTCATACTGCAGTCTTTTCAAAGATATTTGAATTTTGAAGCAATAAAACAGTCCATGTAATGAACTCTATAGTAATAATAGCTACTTGTCTCAATAGTAACCGAAACTCCTGGAACCAAAATTTTCTTTTTTGGCTTAATCGCTAAAATTATTATGTAAACTGCAAAAATATTTATGATGCCTAATCAGTAATAGTAATTTTTTAATTTAAACAACAAAAATACATGAAAATTCTAAAATTAGTTTTGCTTTTTGTCTCCTGGAAGAAATTTTTTTTTCATCTCAGTTCAAATTTATTATTGTATCCTGTAACCCGTAAAGTACATATCTCCATATTATTGTCTCATAATTGCAATTATTTTAGTTTTCAGTCCAGAATCACTAAACTTATTATTTAAACTGCAAAAATATTTATGGTGTCTAACCAATAATACTAATTTTGTAATTCAAACAAGATAAATACCTGAAAATTTTAAAATTAGTTTTGTTTTATGCTAGGTTTTAGATACTCGACACGGGATTTTGTGTGCTTAATAATTTTAAATCTTGAAAAAATATGGTCTCACGCGAGTGGAAAAAAAGAAAGAATAACCAAAAACAATATCAAAATAGAACAATCCAAATTTCTACTAATAGAAAACTTTACTACACAAAAAATAAAGCTAACATCCTGAAATATAAGAAAAGTTTATTTAAAAGAGATAAAAATGCCACCAAACGCAATAAAGCTCGAGCACGCGTAAGGATTGCTACTAAGATGTCTTGTGATCCAGGATTTAAGAAAATGAAATATGACAGAGCAAAACAGAGGTATCTTACGGATCAGGGGTATCGAGAAGGGAAAATTGAGACAGCGAAACAAAAGAGCAAGGAACGGTATGATAACGATATAGATTACCGAAACAAACATACAGTAAAGATTGACCTCTTGCCTATACTAAATTTTATAGGCCACTTAAGTATAGTATAGGCTAGTACAGTTATATTTAAGGTCAATATATTAAAATATTCCATTAAAAGACGATCATTGGAATAAAAACCAATTATATACATTGGATTTAGTTAGCTACTTGATTATTTGAGGCTAGTCTCTTACTATTTCAAAGAAGAAAAAGCCTTAGGCTTTTTCCTGTTTGTAATCAATTAGAAAGAGTTCTACTTTTAAAATGAGTTATACATAAAGGACCGATAAAGTTCATCATAAATGGTATATGTCAATTCGGTTTTTTATACATTACAATAAATAACCGAGTCAAACTCAAAACAAGCAGAAATTAACATGAGTAGGGCTCAAAACCCCTATGCCTTCCAAAGGCCAGAACATAATTTGCACTTTACTGAAAAAATAAAAATTAGTGTGAATTGTCAGTTTAATATACATATACTGATATTTAGTAATCAAAATGTTAATATTATTTGATTTATTAAAGTTATGAAAGTAAAACATTTCTATTTTTTCAATAAAGTGCAAATTATGTTCTGGCCTTAAACATAATGGGCGAATGGGAGAGTGGGCGTGGGTGGGGGACTAGTTGCCCTCCAATCACTTTCAACTATTAAAAAGGGCATTAGTCCTTTTTATTTTCAATCGAATGAGCCCTTTTCGCAGTTCCTACGACAACTCCTTCGATACAAAGTGCCCTGGTCTAAACAAAAAAAAAATAATAATACATTCTACCCAGATCGATCTTTTCTATAATTCATAATAGCAAAAGACAAGCCGAGTGAATTTAGGTGAAGGACCGATAAAATTAATTATAAATGAGGCCTTTGCTAGTTTCATAGGATATAGCTGAAAACGTAGTGAAGAACAAACCAAGACACATAGCAACTGAAAGCTGATATAATAAAATTATCTTTTGAACGTATTATATAAGGAATCGATCTGGTTAATTATAGGTGGGGACTATTTAAGTTTCATCGATATCATGGCTGTAGAGATGGGTGAAACCTAGTAAAGAACAAACCATGGCACATATTGGGTTTTTATAGTAAAGAACAATCTCTAGCCCATAGTAACTTTGCTGCCAATGACCTTGCTGCTTTTTTCCGTTTGTTACGTCTTTTAATACTCTGATCCGGGTTGCAGCGGTAGCTAGCAACCTAGTAAGAGACGACCACGTCCAATAGTAAAAAACAAAACAGCCCATAACTCCTAAAACTAGAGTCAAATAAAAAAAAAGAAGTACACTATTAGAACCGCCTTGTCCATTATCCTTATATAGGAAACTAACCGATTCTTGGCTTGAATAACAAGACAGGTATATTGGTTTTAAATCAAGAAAAGTGGCTGAAACAACAATATTCTGCATCAACAGCAGGTTTTTTCTGTTTTTCTTTTCGCCTCAGCTAGCCCGGCACTGGAAAATCATATAGAGCTGTTTAATGGCTCATTTGAAAGGAAATTGATGTATTTCAAAATCTTTAATAATTAACAAAAAAAATATCATATATTTACTAAATTTATATAGCTAAATCTACATGATTTTATAATATTAAAAATACTATTTTGATCTTCATATGCAAGATCATGTTAGCAACATTTGCTACTGCAGTGTTGTACAAAATGCAATTTTTCGTAGAAAATTGATTCTATTTTGAAATCTATTTTTTTTATTAAGAAAGGGACTACTTGTAGCAATTTCCTTTCAAAGGAGCCATTAAACAGCTTATTGAAAATTTATCTCTTTCACATCTAACCAAAGGAACTCTCTAAGCTCTAAAACGAGCCGACGAGGAAGTGAGTGAGCGAAAAGGGTTGACAATAATTTGTGATTCATAAAAATAACTTGCCGGAGACTGAATATCATAATGCCATGGCGATAATTGCAAATCCCTAGTTTGATTAAGGTTTATATACAAAGAAATAAAAATGAAGTTTTTGTTTCAAAAAGATTTTGAAGTCGTGCAGGACGATGAAAGAAAGCACAAAAGAAAGCTCTTACGGCTTTATTCTGCAATGTCTAGAGAGGTTTAAGATGATTAGGAAGATTTTCCAGTGCCCTGCTAGTTGGAAAGAAAAAAAAGGAAAAACAAAAGATGCCGTCGATGCTGAATATCGTGCTTGGAGCCACTTTTGTTGTTTTTCAAGCCAATGAATACTCCTCGTTATTCAAGCCAACGGATAGTTAGTTTCCTATTCAGGGGTATTAGACAAGCGGTTCTAATAGTGTACCTTTTTTTATCTAGTCTTAGGAGTTATGGGTTGTTGTATTTATTAGTGGGGGACGTGATCGTCTCTTACTAGGCTGCTAGCTATCAATACAAACTAGATACTTTCCAAATATATCAATGTTCCAAATGAAGCTAGGAACGTTACCTGAAAATGCTTAGGCTCTGTTACTGAGTCAGTGGTATAAATTCTACCTATAAATGACGCATCTAGCATATTCAATCTAACAAAAAACTAAACTAGTTCCAAAATTTTTATTTTTTTTTGTAACTGCAATCAAAAAATTTGAATTATTGCTCGTTACTATATAAGATCATCATAGTTTTATATTAGAGCTATGACGTGAATAGAGTGACGTCATAATTAGTATATAAGGAAAGTCAAAACTGAAAATTCTCTCATTCTTGATTAGAATAATGGTTAGATCAAAGCAGGCTATACGCAAGTTGAAGAAAGAGTACTACACAAACAACAGAGATAGTAACTTGAAAAGAAAAAAGCAAAGGTATTCAACCGACCAGGTGTATCGAGAAGTAATAATTGAGAGAGCAAAAAAAAGGTATTCATTATAATAAAGAACGAACTTTAGCCTATACTAACTGAAATGTTTATGATTAATATTATACGGGTTGCAGTGGTAGGTAGCAACCTAGTAAGCGACGATCATGTCCAACGTTGAACTGAGATCACAGGATTCAAAGTCCTAAGTGCTAACCACTACGCCATGAAATGTTAATATTAAAAAGTTATAATAAAGAACGAACTCTTGCGCTTAGTTACCTATGTCTTGTCAAATTGGCTAATTAATTTCACCTGATTTTGTTTTAAAAATAATTCCCACACCAGGATTTGAACTCAAGCTAATTGGTTGAAAGCCAACTATCCTAAGCCACTAGACCATATGAGATACGTGTAGAAAGCTAATTAATTTTATAATAAAGATCGAACTCTTCCCTATACTAACTTGCATAGGCAACTTCACTATAGTTAAGATCCGGGTTGCAGCGGTAGCTAGCAACCTAGTAAGAGACGATCACGTCCAATGTTAAGAAACATAAAATTACAGTAAAGAACGAACTCTCAGCTATAGTAAATATCGAATTCTAAATTATCATGGTGGCAGCTGTAGTTGCAACGTAGTAAAAGGCCAACCGTGACCCATAGTAGCCAAAGGGTAAAAAACGTGATTGGAGAAAAACTATTTCATCGGATACAGCTGAAACCTATCAGAGAAGAAACCACGGAAAATAGTAACTAAAACTTAAGATAATACAAGCATCTTTTAAAAAGTTACTTGTTTGGGGTATAGTTTCATTCTGAGGTTTGTCTCTTACTCTTTCAACTAAGATTCGACTACTCTTTCTTAATTTTTCTGTTTGTAATCAGGGTTGCAGCAGTAGTTAGCAACCTAGTAAGAGACTAAGAAATCCATACTAAGAAATTCAATAACCCATAACTCCTAATACATTTTAAAAATTGCTCTACAAACTAAGAAAAAGCCATAGGCTTTTGGTCATTTGCCTTTTGAATTTGCGTATTGCCTTTTGGTCATTTGAACATAACTCTCTTCAAATCCTGGAAGTTTCAATTTAATACAATTAGCCGTTGCTATGACATTGCTGATATATCCTTTTGATAATTCATATACTTTTAGTTATTTTGATCTTAATGCTCTTAGCCTTACAAGTAGTTGCAACAGAGGTAGTATCCGGGTTGCAGCGGTAGCTAGCAACCTAGTAAGAGATGATCACGTCCAATGTTAAGAAATATAAAAACCCATAGTTCCTAACAAAGGAGTCAGATCAAAACAAAAAGTACACCATTAGAACCGCCTTGTTTGAAACCCCTGTATAGGAAACTTTCTGTCCCTTGGCTTGAACAGCAAGGGAAATATATTGGCTTGAAAATCAAGAAAAGTGGCAGCTACTACAACATTCTGCCTAAACGGGATATTTTTTTCTTTCTTTTTTTCTTTCCAAAGATAGCTTGGCACTGGAACATCGTAGAGGGTTGTTCAATAGCTCATTTTAAAGGAAATTAATTGGGTTAAAAACCTTTTGTAACTAAAATAAATTATTTCTAAAAGAGATTAAATTTTTCCACCAAAAACTGCATTTTTGATGTCTTATATAAAGATCGAACTCTTCCCTATACTAACTTGCATACGCAACTTCACTATAGTTAAGATTACAGTATTTATATTATACATCATTATAAATTATAAAAGGTTCAAATGTTCGAAGATTATAGAGTTTTCACACACCGGGAATCGAACCCTAGCCTGTTAAGTGAAAGTTAACTATCCTAGCCACTAGACCATATGGAACCATAAAGAAGTATGATTTAAGAACCATTTACATATTATTATTTCACCATACCAATTATAATAAGGCCAAAACAAAATCGTTCGACTTGCAACCTTACTTTTGACACATTAGTTAAATCTTCATCAGGCTTAAAAAATGTTTTGCTAGTTTTACATGAAAGAACGAACCTTAGCCCATAGTAGCAGAAATAAGAATATCTAGGTTGCAGCGGTAGCTAGCAACCTATTACATAATCCGGGTTTAAGTGGTAGCTAGCAACCTAGTAAGAAACGCCAAATTAAAAGATGATCATTAGAAGAACAAACAATTGCTTATATTGGACTTAGTTAGCTTCCTGATTCTTTGAGGTTCGTCTCTTACTATTCCAAAGAAGAAAAAGCCATAGGCTTTTTCCTGTTTGTAATTATTATTATTATAATAAAGAACGACCTCTTGCCTATACTAAATTTTATACGCCACTTATCCGGGCTAGCAATATCCGGGTTGCAGCGGTAGCTAGCAACCTAGTAAGAGACGATCACATCCAATGTTAAGAAATACAAAACCCCCCAACTCCTAAAAAAAGAGTCAGATCAAAACAAAAAGTACACCATTAGAACCGCCTTGTCCGAATCCTCTATAAAGGAAACTTACCGCCCTTTGGCTTGAATAACAAAGAAAATATATTGGCTTGAAAATCAAGAAAATAGACTTTTACCACGTTATTTTCCACAAACGGGATATTTTTTTCTTTTTTCTTTTTCTTTTCCACAGATAGCTTGGCACTGGAACATCGTAGAGGGTTGTTCAATAGCTCATTTTAAAGGAAATTAATTGGGTTAAAAATCTATAGTAACTAAAATAAATTATTTCTAAAAGAGAATAAATTTTTCCACCAAAAACTGCATTTTTGATGTCTTTTCACACTGCAGTCTTTCAAACATAATCGTATACCAGCGGTAAGATTTGAACCCACGCCTCCGAAGAGACTGGTGGCTAACACCAGTGTCTTGGACCACTCGGCTAGGCTGCCTCTCATAAATAAATATATATGTGAATTTGGGTTGCAGCAGTAGCTAGCAACCTAGTAAGAGACGATCAGTCCCATGCTAAGAAATATAACAAAAGTCCTAAAAATAGAGTAAGATCAAAACAAAAGTACATCATTAGAACTGCCTTGTCTGAAACCCTACTAGATAAATAATGAATGTCGTAGCTTTATATTAGAGCTATGAAGTGAATAGAAAAACACGAAATTATATTGTTGTTTCTGATGACGTCATGAAATAATATCATTGCGCCTTGACGTCAATAAAATCATTACGCCGTGACGTCATAATTACTACTTAAGAACGACACAGATGTAAATTCTTGATTAGAATAATGGTTAGATCGAAGCAAGCTATACGCAATTTGAAAAAACAGTACTACACAAACAACAGAGATAGTATCTTGAAAAGAGAAAAGCAAAGGTATTCAACCGACCAGGCGCATCGAGAAGTAAAAATTGAGAGAGCAAAACAAAGGTATTCAACCGACCAGGCGTATCGAGAAGTAATAATTGAGAGAGCAAAACAAAGGTATTCAACCGACCAGGCGTATCGAGAAGTAAAAATTGAGAGAGCAAAACAAAGGTATTCAACCGACCAGGCGTATCGAGAAGTAATAATTGAGAGAGCAAAACAAAACAGCAAGATGTGTTATCACAATGATGAAGATTATAGATCTAGTAAGAGACGATCAGTCCAATGCTAAGAAATATAACAAAACTCCTAAAAATAGAGTCAGATCATTTACATTAAAAGACGATCACTGAAATAACAAACCATTCCATACATTGACTTAGTTAGCTGCTTGATTGTTTGAGTTTCGTCTCTTATTATTTAAAAGAAGAAAAAGCCGTAGGCTTTTTCCTGTTTGTATTTATAGTTAAAAAACGAACTCAAGTCCAAAGAAACTGAACCTTGTGGTTCATTCATATTATCTTCATTATTTTAGCTAGAATGTAAATAAACAAGTTTCTTTTTTAAATTTTAAATTGAAAAGATAGTCCTTTTAATTCAACATATTAAAAGTTCTCCCTGACGGGGAATCAAACCCCATTCTCCCAGGTAACAAGTGGGCATGCTTATCATTAGACTATCGAACACTTATAAAATAAAAGTTACATATAAGATATGATAATAATTTTTTAATCCGGGCTGCAGCGGTAGCTAGCAACCTAGTAAGAGACGATCACGTCCAATGTTAAGAAATATAAAAACGCATAGCTCCTAAAAAAAGAGTCAGATCAAAACAAAAAGTACACCATTAGAACCGCCTTGTCTGAAACACCCGTATAGGAAACTTTCTGTCATTTGGCTTGAACAGCAAGGGAAATATATTGGCTTGAAAATAAAGAAAATTACATGAAGGACCGATATAGTTCATCATGAGTGGTGTTTGTCAATTAGGTTTTTTTATATAATTGTCCATTATTATGTAAAATGCAGTAATTTTTGGGTTAATTTAACTAATTTAACGGTTAATTTGTTAACTGAAACTAGAATAAATCCTGAAACTTTCAAATATAATAATTTTATTTAACTGCAAACTGCAGAAATATTTGTGATTTCTAAGCAATAATTTTAATTTTGTAATTTGAACCAGAGAAATACCTGAAAATCTAAAAAATAATTTGGTTTTTCTTTCGCTTAAAGTGACTCGTTACGCCATTTTATCAGGTTTAAATCATAATATTTTCCTACCATCCGGGTTGCAGCGGTAGCTAGCAACCTAGTAAGAGACGATGACGTCCAATGTTAAGAATTTACATAAAGGATCGATAACGTTTATGATAATTTAATTATAATAAAGAACGACCTCTTGCCTATACTAAATTTTATAGGCCACTTAACTATAGTATAGGCTAGTACATTTATTATATTTAAGGTCAATATATTAAAATTTTCCACTAAAAGACGGTCATTGGAATAAAAACCCAATACATACATTTGATTTAGTTAGCTACTTGATTGTTTGAGGTTAGTCTCTTACTATTTCAAAGAAGAAAAAGCCGTAGGCTTTTTCTGTTTGTAATCAATTAGAAAGAGTTCTACCTTTAAAATGAGTTACGTAGTGCTTTGAGTCACTTGAAAACTTATAAGTGAGAAATCCGGGTTGCAGCGGTAGCTAGCAACCTAGTACGAGACGATCACTTCCAATGTTAAGAAATATAATCCAGATTGCAGCGGTAGCTAGCAATCCGGGTTGCAGCGGTAGCTAGCAACCTAGTAAGAGACGATCACGTCCAATGTTAAGAAATATAATTACCCATAGTTCCTAACAAAGGAGTCAGATCAAAAAAAAGTACACCATTAGAACCGCCTTGTCCGAACCCCCTGTATAGGAAACTTTCTGTCCCTTGGCTTGAACAGCAAGGGAAATATATTGGCTTGAAAATCAAGAAAAGTGGCAGCTACTACAACATTCTGCCTAAACGGGATATTTTTTTTATTTTTTTCTTTCTTTTCCAGAGATAGCTTGGCACTGGAACATCGTAGAGGGTTGTTCAATGGCTCATTTTAAATGAAATTAATTGGGTTAAAAATCTATAGTAACTAAAATAAATTATTTCTAAAAGAGAATAAATTTTTCCACCAATGACAGTAAAGAACGAACTTCACCCCTTAGTAACTAAAACAAGATTATAATTTAAGACTAAAACTAGTAATGTGTTTGCTTTGGTATAAAATACTGTCATCAGTGAGATTCGGACTCATGCCTCCGATGTGATTTTACATAAAGGATATATAATAAAGAACGATTTCTTTCCTATACTTAATTTTATACGCCACTTAATTATAGTATAGGTTAGTAATTCAACAGATAGCTTGGCACTGGAACATCGTAGAGATTTGTTCAATGGCTCATTTTAAAGAAAATTAATGGGGTTAAAAATACAATAAAGAACGAACTCTAACCTATAATACTTACTGAAAGGTATTTATGGGTGTTTATCCGGGTTGCAGCGGTAGCTAGCAACCTAGTAAGAGACGATCCGGGTTGCAGCGGTAGCTAGCAACCTAGTAAGAGACGATCACGTCCAATGTTAAGAAATATAAAAACCCATAGTTCCTAACAAAGGAGTCAGATCAAAACAAAAAGTACACCATTAGAATCGCCTTGTCCGAAACCCCTGTATAGGAAACTTTCTGTCCCTTGGCTTGAACAGCAAGGGAAATATATTGGCTTGAAAATCAAGCAAATTGACTTTTACCACGTTATTCTCCCCAAACGAGATATTTTTTTCTTTTTTTTTTTCTTTCTTTTCCAGAGATAGCTTGGCACTGGAACATCGTAGAGGGTTGTTCAATAGCTCATTTTAAAGGAAATTAATTGGGTTAAAAACCTTTTGTAACTAAAATAAATTATTTCTAAAAGAGAATAAATTTTTCCAATAAAAACTGTATTTTTGATGCAGTGACGTCACAATCCGGGTTGCAGCGGTAGCTAGCAACCTAGTAAGAGACGATCACCTCCAATGTCAAGAAATATAAAACCCCCCAACTCCTAAAAAAAGAGTCAGATCAAAACAAAAAGTACACCATTAGAACCGCCTTGTCCGAATCCTCTATAAAGGAAACTTACCTCCCTTTGGCTTGAATAACAAAGAAAATATATTGGCTTGAAAATCAAGAAAATTGACTTTTACCACGTTATTCTCCACAAACGGGATATTTTTTTCTTTCCGCTTTTTCTTTCTGCTCAGCTAGCTGGGCACTGGAAAATCATAGAGAGCTGTATAATAGCTCATTTTAAAGGAAATTGCAACATCTAGTCACTTTTGTATTTAAAAATAAAATACTTTTTAAAGTAGAATCAATTTTGTCAAAAAAATTGCATTTTTGATGTATTTTCATACTGCAGTCTTTTCAAAGATATTTGAATTTTGAAGCAATAAAACAGTCCATGTAATGAACTCTATAGTAATAATAGCTACTTGTCTCAATAGTAACCGAAACTCCTGGAACCAAAATTTTCTTTTTTGGCTTAATCGCTAAAATTATTATGTAAACTGCAAAAATATTTATGATGCCTAATCAGTAATAGTAATTTTTTAATTTAAACAACAAAAATACATGAAAATTCTAAAATTAGTTTTGCTTTTTGTCTCCTGGAAGAAATTTTTTTTCATCTCAGTTCAAATTTATTATTGTATCCTGTAACCCGTAAAGTACATATCTCCATATCATTGTCTCATAATTGCAATTATTTTAGTTTTCAGTCCAGAATCACTAAACTTATTATTTAAACTGCAAAAATATTTATGGTGTCTAACCAATAATACTAATTTTGTAATTCAAACAAGATAAATACCTGAAAATTTTAAAATTAGTTTTGTTTTATGCTAGGTTTTAGATTTATAATAAAGATCGAACTCTTCCCTATACTAACTTGCATACGCAACTTCACTATAGTTATTTTACAGTAAAGAACGAACCTTAGCCCATAGTAACAGAAACAAGATTTTATAATAAAAAAACTGCTATATATAGAAACCTTTTGTAATTAACAAACTTAATTATTATTAAAAAATAAATTGTTACGACATGGTAAAGAACTAACTCATGGCGATAGTAACTAATTTAATTTTGAAAAGAAAGAATTACGGCAGAAACCTAAATGGTAGCATAAGTAAGCTAAATTTCTTAAGAACCGCCCACCGGGATTTGAACTCGAATCGCCGGATTCAAAGTCTTATGTGTTAACCACTACACCAAGAAACGTTCATATAAAAAAGAATTTTAACAGTATATGATGACTTAAACACCGAACTAAGTGCTAACCCCTACACCAAGAAACATTCATATAAAAAAGGATTTTAACAGTATATGATGACTTAAAGACCAAACTATAATCATCAGTTTTGTCAATCAGTTCGTTACATAAAGGATCGATACTTTAATTGGGTTTTTTGTAAGTATCATCCGTATCATGGTTTTAATGCTAGCTGAATTACAATTTAAAGAAATTGACCCCGGGTGGCCTTGAACCACCAACCTTTCGGTTAACGGCCGATCGTGTTAGCCCCTTACACCACGACGTCATCTGGGAAAGTTGTAAAATTAACAATATGATACATAGAGTTTCGATACAGCTCATTATAATGGGAACTATGTAAGTTTAATCGGATATAGCTGAAACATAGTAAAGAACAAACCACGGCAAATAGTAACTAAAAGTTAAGATAGTAAAAGCATCCTCTCTTGCTATTCCATCTAAGAAAAAACCATAAGCTTTTTCCTGTTTTTTCCTGATCCGGGTTGCAGCGGTAGCTAGCAACCTAGTAAGAGACGATCACGTCCAATGTTAAGAAATATAAAAAACCCATAGTTCCTAAAAAATGAGTCAGATCAATTTTATAATAAAGATCGAACTCTTCCCTATACTAACTTGCATAGGCAACTTCACTATAGTTAAGATTACAGTATTTATATTATACATCATTATAAATTATAAAAGGTTCGAATGTTCGAAGATTATAGAGTTAAAAATTTTTCCACACCGGGAATCGAACCCGGGCCTGTTAAGTGAAAGTTAACTATCCTAGCCACTAGACCATATGGGACCATAAAGAAGTATGATTTAAGAACCATATGCATATTATTATTTCACCATACCAATTATAATAAGGCCAAAACAAAATCGTCGACTTACAACCTTACTTTTGACACATCAGTTAAATCTTCATCAGCCTTAATTTACAATAAAGAAGGACACCTAGCCCATGTTAACTGTGACATAAATAGTTATAATAA
>JAPEVW010000358.1:67500-144000 GCA_027921565.1 Artemia sinica
GTAGTTAGTACATAAAGGCTCTATCATCGAATAAAACTGAAACTAAGTAAAGGACAATTATGCCTTCATATATTCACAGGAATGTCTAATATGTCCCATTACATCTGTAAAATGTTCCACAGTTGCCGGTCCATACCTTGGAAGCTTTTCATTAAACATACAACATTTCCTTCGAATATTACTATGAAGTTTTGCCAATGCATTTCTAGCTACTTTTTCAAAAAATTTCCACTCTTTCCGAGAGTATTTCTAAAAGAATGATTTGATGTAATTTTGACGATACCCTTCATTATCTCTGTATTTAATGTTTCCCCGGATTGACGCAGAATTGATAGTATGCCTCGTCATTTCTGTATTTGAAATCCAGAAAAAATTACAAACGGTAAAAAGCCAATAGCTTTTTCTTATTAGGAATAGTGAGCGACGACCTTATAGAGTCAGGTAGCAAATTACCATTCAAAAGTTGATTTTATAGAGAATTGTTCAATGGCTCATTTTAAAGGAAATTTATTGGGTTAAAAACCTTTTGGAACTAAAACAATTTTTTTTAAAACAGAATAAATTGTTCAACTAAAAACTGCATTTTTGATGTCTTTTCATACTGCAGAGGCTAACCTAGCCTAACCTAACTTAATCTAACCTAACCTAAGCTAACTTAACCTAATCTAACTTAATCTAACCTAACTTAACCTATATGCGCGCGTACGTAGGCTAACCTAACCTAATCTAACTTAACCTAACCTAACAATATTTTTTCTGATTTCGTGTGTTTTCGCAAGAAAATAGCTTGTTTTTAGCAAACTTAGCCATATCGAGTTGAAACTCTGCATAAATATCTTCATTTAAGCCTAATTGCGTAGGTGCTTAAGGAACATTGAACATTTTTTCTGATTTTGTGTGTTTTCGCAAGAAAATAGCTTGTTTTTAGCAAACTTAGCCATAGCGAGTTGAAACTCTGCATAAATATCTTCATTTTTAGTCTAATTGCATAGGTACTAAAGGAACATTGAACATTTTTTCTGAGTTTGTGTGTTTTCACAAAGATAATAGCAAGTTGAACTAGAACTTTTTATCTTCCGGGGAAATTTAAAATTGAAGTGGAACTTTTTATCTTCCGTGAAAATAATCACAAGTACGGCATTAATTTTTCTATCACCCACCGAAAAATTAGAATTGAACTTTAAATTTCTTTATGTCTTTGTGAAATAAAGAACTGAAGTGGAAGATTTTGTTTTCTCTGAAAAAATTAGAATTGAAGCGTGTTCTTTGGTAAAGTTCAGAAGAGAACTTGAACTTTCCTTGACTTCGTTGAGAAATTTTAAATTGAACTAGAACTTTTTATCTTCCGGGAAAATATTCACAGGTATGGTATTACTTTTTCTATCTTCCACCGAAAAATTTAGAATTGAACTTTAAATTTCTTTATGTCTTTGTGAAATAGAGAACTGAAGTGGAAGATTTTTATTTTCTCTGGTGAAATTAGAATTGAATTTTGTTCTTTAGTAAAATTCAGAAGAGAACTTGAACCTTTCTTCACTTCGTTGAGGAAATTTTAAATTGAACTAGAACTTTTTATCTTCCGTGAAAATATTCACAGGTATGGTATTACTTTTTCTATCTTCCATCGAAAAATTTAGAATTGAACTTTAAATTTCTTTATGTCTTTGTGAAATAGAGAACTGAAGTGGAAGATTTTTATTTTCTCTGAAAAAATTAGAATTGAATTTTGTTCTTTAGTAAAATTCAGAAGAGAACTTGAACCTTTCTTCACTTCGTTGAGGAAATTGTAAATTGAACTAGAACTTTTTATTTTCCGGGAAAATATTCACAAGTATGGTATTGCTTTTTCTATCTTCCACCGAAAAATTAGAATTGTACTTTAAATTTCTTTATGTCTTTGTGAAATAAAGAACTGAAGTGGAAGATTTTTGTTTTCTCTGAAAAAATTAGAATTGAAGCGTGTTCTTTGGTAAAATTCAGAAGAGAACTTGAACTTTCCTTGACTTCATTGAGGAAACTGTAAATTGAACTAGAACTTTTTATCTTCCGGGAAAATATTCACAAGTATGGTATTACTTTTTCTATCTTCCACCGAAAAATTTAGAATTGAACTTTAAATTTCTTTATGTCTTTGTGAAATAGAGAACTGAAGTGGAAGATTTTTATTTTCTCTGGTGAAATTAGAATTGAATTTTGTTCTTTGGTTAAAATTCAGAAGAGAACTTGAACTTTCCTTGACTTCATTGAGGAAACTGTAAATTGAACTAGAACTTTTTATCTTCCGGGAAAATATTCACAAGTATGGTATTACTTTTTCTATCTTCCACCGAAAAATTTAGAATTGAACTTTAAATTTCTTTATGTCTTTGTGAAATAAAGAACTGAAGTGGAAGATTTTTATTTTCTCTGGTGAAATTAGAATTGAATTTTATTCTTTGGTAAAATTCAGAAGAGAACTTGAATTTTTCTTCACTTCGTTGAGAAAATTTTAAATTGAACTAGAACTTTTTATCTTCCGGGAAAATATTCACAAGTATGGTATTGCTTTTTCTATCTTCCTCCGAAAAATTTAGAATTGTACTTTAAATTTCTTTATGTCTTTGTGAAATAAAGAACTGAAGTGGAAGATTTTTGTTTTCTCTGAAAAAATTAGAATTGAAGCATGTTCTGTGGTAAAATTCAGAAGAGAACTTGAACTTTCCTTGACTTCATTGAGGAAATTTTAAATTGAACTAGAACTTTTTATCTTCCGTGAAAATATTCACAAGTATGGTATTACTTTTTCTATCTTCCATCGAAAAATTTAGAATTGAACTTTGAATTTCTTTATGTCTTTGCGAAATAAGGAACTGAAGTGGAAGATTTTTATTTCTCTGGAGAAATTAGAATTGAAGTGTGTTCATTGAGAAAATTCAGAAGAGAACTTGAACTTTCCTTGACTTCGTTGAGAAAATTTTAAATTGAACTAGAACTTTTATCTTCCGTGAAAATATTCACAGGTATGGTATTACTTTTTCTATCTTCCACCGAAAAATTTTGAATTGAACTTTAAATTTCTTTATGTCTTTGTGAAATAGAGAACTGAAGTGGAAGATTTTTATTTTCTCTGGTGAAATTAGAATTGAATTTTGTTCTTTAGTAAAATTCAGAAGAGAACTTGAACCTTTCTTCACTTCGTTGAGGAAATTGTAAATTGAACTAGAACTTTTTATTTTCCGGGAAAATATTCACAAGTATGGTATTGCTTTTTCTATCTTCCACCGAAAAATTAGAATTGTACTTTAAATTTCTTTATGTCTTTGTGAAATAAAGAACTGAAGTGGAAGATTTTTGTTTTCTCTGAAAAAATTAGAATTGAATTTTGTTCTTTGGTAAAATTCAGAAGAGAACTTGAACTTTCCTTGACTTCATTGAGGAAACTGTAAATTGAACTAGAACTTTTTATCTTCCGGGAAAATATTCACAAGTATGGTATTACTTTTTCTATCTTCCACCGAAAAATTAGAATTGAACTTTAAATTTCTTTATGTCTTTGTGAAATAAAGAACTGAAGTGGAAGATTTTTATTTTCTCTGGTGAAATTAGAATTGAATTTTGTTCTTTGGTAAAATTCAGAAGAGAACTTGAACTTTCCTTGACTTCATTGAGGAAATTGTAAATTGAACTAGAACTTTTTATCTTCCGGGAAAATATTCACAAGTATGGTATTACTTTTTCTATCTTCCACCGAAAAATTTAGAATTGAACTTTAAATTTCTTTATGTCTTTGTGAAATAAAGAACTGAAGTGGAAGATTTTTATTTTCTCTGGTGAAATTAGAATTGAATTTTATTCTTTGGTAAAATTCAGAAGAGAACTTGAATTTTTCTTCACTTCGTTGAGAAAATTTACATTGAACTAGAACTTTTTATCTTCCGGGAAAATATTCACAAGTATGGTATTGCTTTTTCTATCTTCCTCCGAAAAATTTAGAATTGTACTTTAAATTTCTTTATGTCTTTGTGAAATAAAGAACTGAAGTGGAAGATTTTTGTTTTCTCTGAAAAAATTAGAATTGAAGCGTGTTCTTTGGTAAAATTCAGAAGAGAACTTGAACTTTCCTTGACTTCATTGAGGAAACTGTAAATTGAACTAGAACTTTTTATCTTCCGGGAAAATATTCACAGGTATGGTATTACTTTTTCTATCTTCCACCGAAAAATTTAGAATTGAACTTTAAATTTCTTTATGTCTTTGTGAAATAAAGAACTGAAGTGGAAGATTTTTATTTTCTCTGGTGAAATTAGAATTGAATTTTGTTCTTTAGTAAAATTCAGAAGAGAACTTGAACCTTTCTTCACTTCGTTGAGGAAATTGTAAATTGAACTAGAACTTTTTATTTTCCGGGAAAATATTCACAAGTATGGTATTACTTTTTCTATCTTCCACCGAAAAATTTAGAATTGAACTTTAAATTTCTTTATGTCTTTGTGAAATAAAGAACTGAAGTGGAAGATTTTTATTTTCTCTGAAAAAATTAGAATTGAAGCGTGTTCTTTAGTAAAATTCAGAAGAGAACTTGAATTTTTCTTCACTTAGTTGAGGAAATTGTAAATTGAACTATAACTTTTTATCTTCCGGGAAAATATTCACAAGTATGGTATTACTTTTTCTATCTTCCTCCGAAAAATTTAGAATTGAACTTTAAATTTCTTTATGTCTTTGTGAAATAAAGAACTGAAGTGGAAGATTTTTGTTTTCTCTGAAAAAATTAGAATTGAAGCGTGTTCTTTGGTAAAATTCAGAAGAGAACTTGAACTTTCCTTGACTTCATTGAGGAAATTGTAAATTGAACTAGAACTTTTTATCTTCCGGGAAAATATTCACAAGTATGGTATTGCTTTTTCTATCTTCCACCGAAAAATTTAGAATTGAACTTTAAATTTCTTTATGTCTTTGTGAAATAAAGAACTGAAGTGGAAGATTTTTATTTTCTCTGGTGAAATTAGAATTGAATTTTGTTCTTTGGTAAAATTCAGAAGAGAGCTTGAACTTTCCTTGACTTCATTGAGGAAATTGTAAATTGAACTAGAACTTTTTATCTTCCGGGAAAATATTCACAAGTATGGTATTGCTTTTTCTATCTTCCACCGAAAAATTTAGAATTAAACTTTAAATTTCTTTATGTCTTTGTGAAATAAAGAACTGAAGTGGAAGATTTTTGTTTTCTCTGAAAAAATTAGAATTGAAGCGTGTTCTTTAGTAAAATTCAGAAGAGAACTTGAACTTTCCTTGACTTCATTGAGGAAATTGTAAATTGAACTAGAACTTTTTATCTTCCGGGAAAATATTCACAAGTATGGTATTGCTTTTTCTATAAAAAGCTTCGCGTACATACGAATATCATGGTACTAAACTCCCAAAATTTGAAATAAAAAAAAAAATGACAAAATTTAATTAGCTAGCTCAATTCTTACTTATTCAGAATATTAACGTAGGGCATTGAG
The DNA here is from genome assembly GCA_027921565.1 of Artemia sinica. Classification (NCBI taxonomy): domain Eukaryota; kingdom Metazoa; phylum Arthropoda; class Branchiopoda; order Anostraca; family Artemiidae; genus Artemia; species Artemia sinica. The sequence goes on from JAPEVW010000358.1 coordinate 72,987, forward strand.
CCTTCAATTCCATAGTATCAAAACACAAAAAGTTGATAATTATATATATTTTTTTTTTTATATGCAAAGCTTTTAAAACTTATATACCTAAATTACGAAATACTTAAAATCACAGAAAAAGGAAGAAAAAGACTCCTGGACATAGCCTAAACTAAAAAATTATTAAGTATATAAAGGGTTCATTCAGAATATTAACGGAGGGCATTGAGCCTTCAATTCCATAGTATCAAAACACAAAAAGTTGATAATTATATATTTTTTTTATATGCAAAGCTTTTAAAACTTATATACCTAAATTACGAAATACTTAAAACCACAGAAAAAGGAAGAAAAAGACTCCTGGACATAGCCTAAACTAAAAAATTATTAAGTATATAAAGGGTTCGCCCTCTAGCCTATATCTCACCCTATACTTAGCTAGCTCAATTCTTACTTATTCAAAATATTAACAGGGGGCATAGGATCTTCAATTCCATAGTATCGAAACACAAAAAAAAGTCGACAATTATATGCAAAGCTTTTAAAAGTTATATACCTAAATTACGAAATACTTAAAATCACGGAAAAAAAGGAAGACCAACCTTTGGGATTTGAACGAAATTCGAACTTTAGTGTAAAGAGCAAGATATTCAGGAGGGAGGCAACCTTTCATATCTGCCGAAACTAATATGCAAATTCTATTTTAATTTTTCATATACAATGAACCAAAATCAAAGTGAACATGCCTCTCTTTTTTGAATATTTACTAAAATTGAAATACATGGATCATTTAATATTTAATGATGAAGGAAGCTTTTTAAAAGAGGTAACTACACAGTGTAAGGAAAGAATTTCTTCCTTAACTTAATGACGAGACAATTTCTTTTTATTATAATAATGAGAAAATTTTACTCACCAGAAATTGCTTAGAATTATCCATTTTCTATGTAAATGTTCACAAAAAATGTCAGTAGTGTTAAGTTGAATGAACTATTCAAAACTGTTGAAGAACCTAATTTGAAACCTGAATATATACAAAAAATAATTGCATAACAGCGAAACAAGACATGCTGGTTTTGGTTTATCACTAAAAAAAAGACATGTATATACCTTGAACTAGAAATTGCGTAAATCTCTTGGCAAAGGTGTAATGACCTGTAGAATAGAATATCTACCAGAAAAACCTGTTTGGTACGGGGGCGCCCGTAAATTCAATATAAGCATTCTACTTGTTTGGTTGACTTTCTTGTCACATCTCTGAGTAGCATATAGAGTTTTCTCGATTCAGACCATACAGCTGCCAGTTTTACAGTGTCCGTAATGGTTTTTCAACGTTCCTGTCTATGTTTCCTTGCACCCTGACGGTACTGCTTCCGCAGCTCTTTGAATTTTTGCAGACTTTCTGAAACTAATTTTTTATTATTTTGGTGGGGATCAATTTTGGTTTGCAACATCTGCTTATTTCGTTTCCATTTCTTGTAGCCTAGGACAGAGGGAGCAACGTTCCTAGCGGACTTTCAAGGCCCTTACCAGTTGACCTCAAGGCTCTTTTCTTCAAGAGGCAGATATTCTGATGAGAGAATTGTAAATGGGTTTGATAGTTGGAGATAATATATAGCAGAGTGGACTCATAAAATCTAAGTCATTTGTATATTTATAAACGAAAAGAAGGATTGGTTCTAAGTCTGGCGGTCAATTTTATATTTAGTTCAATTTTTACTATTTGATTATCAGATCCATTGTTTTAACTTTAGTAGTGACGCCATAGGCACTTTAAGCAGGGCCTTATACCTTCGAGTCCCGGTCCTGGCAATTTTTTAAGCTAGTGAATATTTGGCAGAGTTTCTTGAAGATGCAGGTGCTTGTTATGCAATAGGAGATTGTTTACCTATTTTGCGGATGACGTAATCTTGCGTGAGTTGTTAGATCTCAGGGCTCGCTAGTCAGGTAAGGAAACCCCCGGCTTTAGCTGAGGATGACGTAACCTCGCGAGACTTGTTAGAGCTCAGGGCTCGCTAGTCATGTGGGGAACCCCCGGTTGTAACTGAGGACGGCGCACACGTGGATGTTACGTAATACTTTAGGGGATGTTTTTTTTTCAACGTGTTTTTATTTTTTCTTCAAGACATTATTTTTCTTTCAAGGTGTTTTTTTTTCTCAAGGCGTTTTCCTCAAGATATTTTTTTCTTCGGGATATTTTTCTTCAGGACATTTTCTTCGAGATATTATTTCTTCAATATTTTTCCTCGGGGAACCTTTATAATCCAATAGAAACAAAGATTTTTGTACGCTCTAGGAATCGAACGTAAGACCCAAGATTTCCTCTATGGAACAATGAGTTAACCACCTGAACCAGCAAATTCTTCCTAATGTTATGTTTCGAGAAATAAATTCTATGTGATAAGCTGTCCAATATTAACATGAATCACCTTCGTCGTTTTGGACACTGGAGGTCAAACATGCGGACCCTTCTCAATAGAAAATACTATATGTAAACAAGGGGCACCGTCCCACCTTAACTTCCAGCCCTTGCCTTTAGAGCTATATGTCTGTGCAGGGGGGGGGGGGGGGGCTTTTGTGGATAGCCCAAAAAATAAAGTTGCTGGACTTTGGACTTTTCAACTCTGCTGAATAAAATGGCTATTTAAAATTTTCATTGGATGTGTGTTGAAGAATTGATGTGTGTAGAAGGGGGATGAGGGGGGGGGGGCTGTTTAGTCACTTAAAATATGCACTTTAAAAATGAATTCAAATTTTCAATTTCCAATAGATCATGTAAGGTGAAGGGAAAAAATAGATTGTATAAGGTGAAGAAGCAGTACCCAAATGAAATTAATATTGAAAATTTAAAAAAATATAAAATCGGTTAACTCTTGTTCTCAGAGAAGCGGAAGTCAAAATATTATCAAAATTAATTTCGTAAATGTGATTCACCTCGGAAAACATGGAAAATAATAAATGAAAAAATAAATAATGTTAAAACAAGAAATATTCCATCTTACATTACAAGTCATGAAGGAGTTAAGATAACTGATGAGAGAGGGATGGCAGAAGCATTTGCTGACCATTTTAGAAAAGTTGGACATGGTCTGGTGGATCAAATTTCTGCTGGAACACATAATCATAGAAAATATTTACCAAATAAAGTAGATAAGACTATATTTATGTACCCTATCCGGTTCTCCGAGTACCAACAAGCCGTTACTCGTTTGAAAAATGGATTTTCGACAGGGTGTGATGGTATATCGACTTCTCTGTTTGAAGAATTAGCTGGTGTACTTTTTCAGCCGCTTTTATATATTTCTAATTCTTGTATAAAAAATGGATTTTTCCCAGTTTGTCTTAAAGTAGCTAAAATTTTACCTTTGTTTATAAAAGGTGATAAAGATAACCCAAACAATTATAGGCCTATTACTATTTTATCACCTGTTTCTAAAGTTTTTGAAAAGATAATAAAAAGTAGATTTATTTCCTTTCTGGTAAAGAATAAGTTTTTTTTCCTAATCAGTTTGGTTTTTTGAGTGGTAGATCAACAGAGCAAGCAGTAGCTGCTTTACATTATTTCTTATCAGAGGCTATGGATGATAGTTATTTGTCAGCAACTATATTTTCTCACATAAAAAAAGCTTTTGATACAATAGATCATGCAATTCTTTTTGATAAGTTGGAAAATATAGAAATCCGTGGAATAGCTCTGGATTTAATGAGATCGTATTTATCTGGAAGAAGTTTTAAAGTCTAAGTTTGTGAAGAATCATCTCATATTTTTCCGTTAGAAAATATAGGGGTACCGCAGGGATCTGTATTGGGGCCGATACTTTTTTTGATTTATGTAAATGATCTTCCAAATTGCATGCCTTCAGGTGATGAGTTACCAATATTGTCTGCAGATGATACAGCAATTAGTTTGAAGGTGGGTAACGAGGAGGACCCTGGAGACTGTTGCTTTGAAAGTAAATTCTTGGTTTCATGATAACCGATTAATACCTAATTTAGAGAAGTCAGAATTTATGGTTTTTGGGAGAAGTTCTAGGTCAGTGAAGCGTGTGTCATTTCAAATTATTAATATTGGAGCTTCCTTCATAAAAAGAGTGGATGTGTTTAGATATTTAGGTATTTATATTGATTCAACTCTGTCGTTCAAGGTATGTTGTTTCCATACCAAATCATGAGAACTTTATATTTTTTATTAATTAAATGTTATTTCCAGTATTGCCCGAGCGTTTGAATGTTGACTTTCCCTTCACATTTACGACGACTCCAAATTGTTCAAAATAAATCAATAAGAATCCTGGACCATTTTTTGCACACCCTAGGAAGACAGAAGAATTATCTGAAATTAAAACATCTTTTCTATTTCTTGATATTCTTGATTTACAACAAATTTTGCACCTTAATTTGGGCATATGGTTTTTGAAAATCCAACATAAAGATCATTTTTTCAATAGTATGAAACTTTTGGTTGAAAATAAACATAGCCATTTATCAAGAGCTAGGATTAAGTTTCTTTTCCCGTTTGTTAAAATTGAGAGATCAAGACTAAGTTTAAGATATCAACTTCCTCAGATTGCCAATAAATATAAGTTATTTGAATTAGTAAGTGAATCACCATCACTATACATATATAAAAGAAATTGAAAAGGTGGTCCTTTCAGCCTACAGTAGCGGGGATTGATTGTATTATTGATTTATTTATAAATTGTTAAGTAAATCCCATCCCTATCTCCGTGAGTCGATAGTTAAGTTTTTTTTTAATTTATTTTAAATTTTGTTATATTCTTATCAATTTTTCTTTTCTTCTTTGAAGTTATGTTAGCGGGAAGTGTAATTTCTTTTTCCCATTATTTTTTGATAAAGGAGACATTACGAGATTCCTCTCTTCTCCTTTGTACAAAATTTACGTATATGTTTTGTTAAATAAAAGTCAAGTCAATCGAATGAAACCCCTCCAAAGTATATGCAACCCACCATTCCATAAAACATGTGTTAATGGCGGGCAAATAGTAAAACTTAATGGCCTCTCCCAGAGTGCTGGGGGGAAATATCAAACCTGGAACTATATTTATTTTAATTTTGGACTATTGTGAACAACGTAGCTATATCAAAATTTTGATCGGAAGTATTTGGGAGAAAAGGCCTTTGGAGGGAGAGGGGAGGGGGTGGCTTGTTGCCTCCTGATAACTTTTGAGTCTTAAGAAGGGGAAAAGGAATTTCAAATTTTAATCAAGTGTGCCTCCTCCGAAGTTTCGAAGACCAGCCCATCCATAAGAACCTTATGTGTTAAAGATGAGCAGCTTGCATAACTTACATCGCTTACCCTGGGGGCTATGGAAGATTTTGTCAACCAAGGAGGTTTATATATCAAATTTTATACTTCCCTAGCAATAGTTAAGCTGTATTTTTCTGAAAACTGTTAGCAAAATTCTCGTAATTTAAAGTCACCCCTACCTCTATCTTAGAACGAAAAATCGTGATTGAAACTGTTCAACACAATAAAAAATAAAAAATAGCTATACTAAAACATTTTGGCTGACCGACTACCTGAACATAAATGAAAAAGACAGAAAAATTTACTCGTCTTCATTGGTTGAAAGATGCACAACCAATGGCCGGTATTCAAAGTCGACGGACTGCTATTAACAATGATTAGGGTATTGTTGACACTTTGAATTTTTCCAAGAAAGTCCGAGGGCAGACAATAGGATCTGTATTTGGATATGTAGGGGTCCATACTAAATACATTGATTATTTGACTGGTGTTCATGGTGCAAGGTCTAGTAGAACACTGCCTTCGGGAGTGATTTCCCAATAGGTTTCAAATTGATTTAGCGAGATTAGTGCAATACTCTCAGGCAATGGGTCGGCAAATGTACACTCTAAATGCACATTCTCCGTTCGTACTATACTCATATCCTGGGTACCAGACAGGTCTAGTACAATAATACTCACCAGCAGCAGTTCTGTTCTTGATTTCTTCTACTCATTCTTTCTGTGTAGCCGGTCTTCTTTTGAGGTATCGGATTAGAAACGAATGTCTCCCTTTTTAATGCAGGACTGTGTTAGGATGTCAATTTTAGTTTTAAAGGAACTGACTGAGAACAGTAATGGATCTGGTCGATTGAATGAGTTGGAAGCATTTGAGTTGGGGCTAGTGCTTGTCAGCCTTTGCAAATTGGTCACTGAGCCTACATCAATTTGAAACCTGTTTATAAGAAAATTTTGTAAGAACTGCAAGTCGTTGGTTTGGGATGGAACACCATATGCAACTTCATTCATACGTTGTTTCAGTCTGTCATTTTCTTGTAGCACCATCTTTGAACTTCAGTTTTCAGCTTATCAACAATGGTATGATTACCATTTCCTCAAAATTGGCAATGGACACCTTAGATGAGATAATATTTTCTAGACTCTGAACTCTAGCATTAATACTTCGAGAGAGGTATGCATTCATTTGATAACCAACATACATAGCTTTCATTTCACTACAATGCTCATTAAGAGCTAACTTCAGCAGCTGGGGAAGATCTTGCTGGGCTGAACCTCTAGATTTCTAGGTGTTACCAAGTCGGTGATTCATTTTTACAAAGATATCATAATCAGAGGAGGACACTGATAGGCATTGCGCACACAACCATTGGTCACATTTATCAAACTGTACAGCACAAGAGCTGTTGTCAAGCAAACACCCAGCAACAGCGCATTTATCAATGCCTTTTTCAGGAGTAATAGGTTTCTGACGTTTGTTACTTTGTGGAGGGGGCATCAAACTGGTAATAGGCTACTAAACTGGCTATTGACTAATTTCGAAACTACCAACAGGTGTGCAGATTCTATAATCAATAAACAAGTATACTTGGGCTACCCAGACTGCTAAGGTGAGGGTAACGTAACACAGTAGAAACATACACTTGTATAGTTAGTAGTGCCCAGCTGTCTCAACTTTGGCTACCAGTAAACATAGCCAGCAATAAGTGAGAAATAAAAATCCAAATAAGCTCACTCTATGAAACTAATCAAAATGTAGGAGAGAAAAAAAAAGCAAACCTTAGCCAATTTTCGTTTGGTAGGCTGTTATTTTTATATAGAGGCTACTAACCGCTTCTCTTTACCTTCTCTTTACCGCTTCTCTTTATTTTTCTTATTAACCGCTTCTCTTATTTATACAATATCATATCTTATAATTTTTTTATATGACATATAAAAAATCTATATGAACTATAAAAAATCTGTCTACAAGATTCTGGTATCCTGCTAGTACCACCACTTGAGAAAGGGCACAAAAAGTGCCAGTTTAGTGCTATATGGCACTTGCATATGGCAGAATTTAAAAAAAATCACTTAGATATAAGAAATAGATTTTGATTGAGCTATCAAACATATCTCTTTGATGTTCTGGTAACCCGCTGGGCCTAAAGAAAAAAACGAAAACAAAGAAGCAGGAGACAGATCAGTGTTATCGGTGCAAAAAAGCGATATTCTTTGTTTTTCAAGGAAGGGGACTGTAATTTCCCTATTCTAGGTTTTCAACAATGATGATTCCAATGGTGCACTTTTCATTTTGATGTGACGCAATTTTCGAAGGGCTTCAAGTTTTTTCGAAATCATCATAAATTTCTTTTGGCAATAAACTTTTACTTTTAAGACAGTAGTAACCTAGGTGCTGATTTCAACCATACATTCAACCATACATGCAAACGGTACAAGATAATAGTGTATACAATATGAACGATGCATTGGAATTGCGCAAGAAAAACCCATGGTTGTGTCATTAAACTTAAGCGTGAATATTTTAAAAGTTGGCACACTATAATGCATGTTATGAAACTAAAGACAAGGTTTTTTAAACTTGGCAATGTATAATGTAGTCAAGCATGTTTTGAGAGTATGGTCGTAATAATAATATAATTTAAGCAGACAGGTTTTTTTTTGTTGATAAGAATTTCATAAGAATGTAGGTCGGGACACTACAATCAGAATTGTTTGATTGACAGTTAAAAAGGGGTAATGAGATTTGCGAATTGGAGTGTAGGATTTGCGAATTTGATCCTATTAAGGATTGACTTGAAATAAAAATTTTTAAAGAAGAAATGACTGAAAAGTGTTTGGAGGAGATGGGGTGATTGTGTACTGTATAATACACATGTGATGTTTGGACAGTGTTGTCAATTTAAAATAGTTTAACGTTCCCTCCTTCCCTCATTTCTGAGGGCAGGGGAGGGGGGTCAATTTTGGAGGGAAAACCAAAAATACTCAGAATCGAAAATAAATGGGATCTGCCTCAAGGGCAAGGCTCAGAGGCCCCTCCTTCCCCCATTTCAGAGGGCAGGGGAGGGGGGGGGTCAATTTTGGAGGGAAAACCAAAAATACTCAGAATCGAAAATAAATGGGATCTGCCTCAAGGGGAAGGCTCAGATGTGTGTGTGTGTCGTCTCTCTGTGTGTGTCGTTTCTGTGTGTTTGTCCTCTCTGTGTGTGAGTCGTCTCTTTGTGTCTGTCGTCTCTGTGTGTTTGTCCTCTCTGTGCGTGAGTTGGCTCTGTGTTAGGGTCATCTCTGTGCGTGTGTCGTCTCTTTGTGTGTTTCGTATCTGTGTGTGTGTGTGTGTCGTCTCTTTGTGTGTGTGTTGTCTCTGTGTGTTTGTCGTCTCTGTGTGTGTGTGTGTCGTCTCTCTATGTGTCTTGTCTCTGTGTGTTTGTCGTCTCTCTCTGTGTGTGTGTGTGTGTGTGTGTGTGTTTGTGTGTGTGTGTGTGTGTGTGTGTCGTCTCTATGTGTAAGTTGTCACTTTGAGTATGTCGTCTCTGTGTGTGTGTCATCTCTGTGTGTGTGTGTCGTCTCTGTATGGGTGTCGTCTCTGTGTGTGTGTGTGTGTTGTCTCTATGCATGTGTCGTCTCTATGTGTGTTTCGTATCTGTGTGTGTGTGTTCTCTCTGTGTGCGTGCTGTCTTGAGTGTCCTTACTAAAAAAAACTACTGTATTAAAAAAAAATAAATTAAATTGATCATACGACCTAAATTATTTCATCAGATACGCCATGTCTCGTCTCTCTGTGTGTGTTGACTCTGTGTGTGTGTGTATCGTCTCTGTGCATGTGTCGTCTCTATGTGTCGTTTCTGTGTGTTTGTCCTCTCTGTGTGTGAGTGGACTCTGTGTGTGTATGTCGTCTCTGTGCATGTGTCGTCTCTGTGGGTGTTTCGTATCTGTGTATTTGTTGTCTCTGTGTGTTTGTTGTCTCTGTGTGCGTGTCGTCTCTGTGTGTGTGTCGTCTCTGTGTCTGTGCTGTCTCTATGTGTGTGTCGTCTCGTGTGTGTGTGTGTGTGTGGTCGTTTCTATGTGCTTGTCGTCTGTGTGTGTGTGTCGTCTCTATGTGTAAGTCGCACTTGAGTGTGTCGTCTCTGTGTGTGTGTCGTCTCTGTAGTGTGTGTCGTCTCTGTGTGGATGTTGTCTCTGTGTGTGTGTTGTCTCTATGTGTGTGTCGTCTCTATGTGTGTTTCGTATCTGTGTGTGTGTGACGTCTCTTTGTGTGTGTGTCGTCTCTATGTGTGTTTGTCATTTCTGTGTGTGTGTGCCTCGTCTCTCTGTGTGTGTTGACTCTGTGTGTGTGCATCGTCTCTGTGCATGTGTCGTCTCTATGTGTCGTTTCTGTGTGTTTGTCCTCTCTGTGTGTGATTCGTCTCTTTGTGTCTGTTGTCTCTGTGTGTTTGTCCTCTCTGTGTGTGAGTGGACTCTGTGTGTGTGTGTGTCGTCTCTGTGCATGTGTCGTCTCTGTGGGTGTTTCGTATCTGTGTGTCTGTCATCTCTATGTCTGTGTTGTCACTATGTGTGTGTCGTCTCTGTGTGTGTGTCGTTTCTGTGTGTTTGTCCTCTCTGTGCGTATGTCGTCTCTTTGTGTGTTTCGTATCTGTGTGTGTGTTGTCTCTGTGTGTTTGTCGTCTCTGTGTGCGTGTCGTCTCTCTATGTGTGTCGTCTCTGTGTGTTTGTCGTCTCTGTGTGTGTGTCGTTTCTATGTGTAAGTCGTCACTTTGAGTGTGTCATCTCTGTGTGTGTGTCGTCTCTCTATGTGTGTCGTCTCTGTGTGTTTGTCGTCTCTGTGTGTGTGTCGTCTCTATGTGTAAGTCGTCACTTTGAGTGTGTCGTCTCTGTGTGTGTGTGTCGTCTCTGTGTGGATATTGTCTCTGTGTGTGTGTGTTGTCTCTATGTGTGTGTCGTCTCTATGTGTGTTTCGTATCTGTGTGTGTGTGACGTCTCTTTGTGTGTGTCGTCTCTATGTGTGTTTGTCATTTCTGTGTGTGTGTCTCGTCTCTCTGTGTGCGTTGACTCTGTGTGTGTGTATCGTATCTGTGCATGTGTCGTCTCTATGTGTCGTTTCTGTGTGTTTGTCCTCTCTGTGTGTGATTCGTCTCTTTGTGTCTGTCGTCTCTGTGTGTTTTTTAAATTTTTGGGTCACCTGCCGGAGACTCTGGGCGGGGGGTGCCCCCAAATATTGCCCCAAATTCCTCTCTCAATTTAGCACTTTTTCACGGATGCCCAGCGTCTCCAATCACTTTCCCAATAGTATCTATTCATTGTCTCAGCTCAGTTTAGAAAATCTGAGCCAATTTCCACTTTTTCAAATTTAGGGTCACTTGCCTGAGACTCTGGGCAGGTGAGGTGGGCACCTCCAAAAATTTGTCCCAACTTCCACTCTTGCCTTAGAATTTATTCACGGATACCTAAAACCGTCAACGGTTAGACTGTTGCCCTAGCGGTAACCATGCCATGCTCTACACACATACCAACAATATATTTTTGTTTTTTGTTTTCCATTTTCACAATGGGGTCCCAATCGAGCTCATGTCCATCGCTTAGCATTCAGGCCTTGACAAAGAAAGCCCAGATAGTCGGACCCCAACGCTCCAATCTGAACACTGACTAAGAACCCAATTCTGAGCTAGTGAATTTCAACCATTCAGGCTGGTGGACTAAGACCCCAATTCTGAGCTAGTGAATTTCCACCATTCAGGCTGGTGGACTAAGACCCCAATTCTGAGCTAGTGGATTTTGAATTTCTGTCGTGAAATGCAAGAGTTGGAATATTTCAGTAGTGTTTTGTTGTGCTTTACCTTGCCACAGTTACATTCTCTTGACTTTTCAAAGTTCATTTTGAATTTCTTTCATGAAATGCAAGAGTTGGAATATTTCAGTAGTGTTTTGTTGTTCTTTACCTTGTCACAGTTACATTCTCTTAATTTTTCAAAGTTCATTTTGAATTTCTTTCGTGAAATGCAAGAATTGGAATATCGTTTCTTCAACTGAAAGTAAGGAGCAACATCAAAAATTAAAAACGGACAGAAAATAGAGGCTGTTTCCAAAAGATTTAGGATTCATTAACTTTAGTGTTGCCAGTCAAAAGCTATGAGTTTGAGAAAATTGCCTGATTATCGAAAAATGAAGAAACACCTTCCAAAAGTCGACAGGAATGGGATTGTCTTGAGGGGGGAATTTTCCATGGAAGAGGTGGAGGGTATTTTTACGTGAAAACAACTTCAACCATGCCCAGCCCCCCGCGATCAGAAATTAAATTATAAAAAAAGTTTCTTCAACTGAAAGTAAGTAGCAACATCAAAACTTAAAAACGGACAGAAAATAGAGGCTGTTTCCAAAAGATTTAGGATTCATTATCATTTTCAACTTTATTTTTTTTTCTTTTTGTACATGTCTTAAAATGTCAAAATATGCTTACGGGTCTAACAATTGTGCTCTATGATTGGTCAAAGACACGATGTGGCTTTCCCACTGGTATTCTATGACCGGTTATCGACACTACCTAGTCTATTGCATGTATTAAATCAGTATTTTTTACGCAGTGGAACGATAAACCCATAAGTCATATCTTTAAAAAAAAGTGAAGATGGAACATTTTAATATTAATGTACTTGTCTCTCTGTTTGTGTCGTCTCTATGTGTAAGTCGTCACTTTGAGTGTGTCGTCTCTGTGTGTGTGTGTGTGTGTGTCGTTTCTGTGTGGATATTGTCTCTGTGTGTGTGTTGTCTCTATGTGTGTGTCGTCTCTATGTGTGTTTCGTATCTGTGTGTGTGTGTGACGTCTCTTTGTGTGTGTCGTCTCTATGTGTGTTTGTCATTTCTGTGTGTGTGTCTCGTCTCTCTGTGTGCGTTGACTCTGTGTGTGTGTATCGTCTCTGTGCATGTGTCGTCTCTATGTGTCGTTTCTTTGTGTTTGTCCTCTCTGTGTGTGATTCGTCTCTTTGTGTCTGTCGTCTCTTTGTGTTTTTTAAATTTTTGGTTCACCTGCCGGAGACTCTGGGTGGGTGGGCGCCCCCAAATATTGCCCCAAATTCCTCTCTCAATTTAGCACTTGTTCACGGATTTCCAGCGTCTCCAATCACTTTCCCAATAGTATCTATTCATTGTCTCAGCTCAGTTTAGAAAATCTGAGTCAATTTCCACTTTTTCATATTTAGGGTCACTTGCCTGAGACTCTGGGCAGGTGAGGTGGGCACCTCCGAAAATTTGTCCCAACTTCCACTCTTGCCTTAGAACTTATTCACGGATACCTAAAACCGCCAACGGTTAGACTGTTGCCCTAGCGGTAACCATGCCATGCTCTACACACATACCAACAATATATTTTTGTTTTTTGTTTTCCATTTTCACAATGGGGTCCCAATCGAGCTCATGTCCATCGCTTAGCATTCAGGCCTTGACAAAGAAAGCCCAGATAGTCGGACCCCAACGCTCCAATCTGAACACTGACTAAGAACCAAATTCTGAGCTAGTGAATTTCAACCATTCAGGCTGGTGGACTAAGACCCCAATTCTGAGCTAGTGAATTTCCACCATTCAGGCTGGTGGACTAAGACCCCAATTCTGAGCTAGTGAATTTTGAATTTTTGTCGTGAAATGCAAGAGTTGGAATATTTCAACAGTGTTTTGTTGTGCTTTACCTTGTCACAGTTACATTCTGTTAATTTTCATAGTTCATTTTGAATTTCTTTCATTGAAATGCAAGAGTTGGAATATTTCAGTAGTGTTTTGTTGTGCTTTACCTTGCCACAGTTACATTCTCTTTACTTTTCAAAGTTAATTCTGAATTTCTTTCGTGAAATGCAAGAATTGGAATATCGTTTCTTCAACTGAAAGTAAGGAGAAACATCAAAACTTAAAAACGGACAGAAAATAGAGGCTGTTTCCAAAAGATTTAGGATTCATTAACTTTAGTGTTGCCAGTCAAAAGCTATGAGTTTGAGAAAATTGCCTGATTATCGAAAAATGAAGAAACACCTTCCAAAAGTCGACAGGAATGGGACTGTCTTGAGGGGGTAATTTTCCATGGAAGAGGTGGAGGGTATTTTTACGTGAAAACAACTTCAACCGTGCCCAGCCCCCCGCGATCAGAAATTAAATTATAAAAAAAGTTTCTTCAACTGAAAGTAAGGAGCAACATCAAAACTTAAAAACGGACAGAAAATAGAGACTGTTTCCAAAATATTTAGGATTCATTATCATTTTCAACTTTATTTATTTTTTTCTTTTTGTACATATCTTAAAATGTCAAAATATGCTTACGGGTCTAACAATTGTGCTCTATGATTGGTCAGAGACACAATGTGGCTTTCCCACTGGTATTCTATGACCGGTTATCGACACTAGCTAGTCTATTGCATGTATTAAATCAGTCTTTTTTACGCAGTGGAACGATAATTACATAAGTCATATCTTAAAAAAAAAAGTGAAGATGGAACATTTTAATAGAGTGTGTTCACATAACAAGGTTATTGTAGCATTGAATGCCGACAAGGAGAAGTATTTAAACTATGAAACAAGTGCAAGTGGTAGCATTATTGGAAATGTATGCATGCATTGTCATGACAGTAAGGAATTCAATTTCTTTGGAATACCGAAAAAATTCAACTGTTATGATGGTGGTTATGCGAGATTGAGATCTCCAGAGATGATTGCGCTCAAAGAGAATGCTAACATAAAAATAATTGTTGATGATAGAGGACAACTCCTTGCTACTGCTGCAGGTAACACATTACCTACGGATACACCCAATCATCAGCTTTCGGGTATTAGCATTCAACGGAAGGCTAATAAAAGAAAGGCTTACTCTGCTACTAATATCGTAAACCATATCTTGTTTACGTGCCGAAACTGTTACCTGTGTAAAAATAATGTGTTAATAGACAGTGAAATTGCCAGAAAAATTAAAATGGCATTGTCAAAAAATATCACTACGGAATATAAAGAAGAAACGATGAAAAACAAAGCACCCGCAAATGTTACTGGTATTGATCAAACAGTCAATGAACCAAATAATACCAAAGACGAAAAGCATATTGAGCCTGTTCATGAGACACCAGTAAAAATTGTGTATGATTCAAAATGGAATAATGACTATTCTACTGATTACGAACTAAGAGAAGACAATAACTCCATTATCAAGAGAGAACATGGTGAACTATTTTATGGAACAGATTCAAAATGTCCAAAGTTAATCATTGATATTAATAATGTATCATAATATATTTTTGTATTAATATTCTACATAGCATTATTTCATTAAAAATATTAAATTGTTATGTGTTCATTATTTTTTAGAGTAAGCTAGCATATCAAGCGTTTAGAATGTCCATTAAAACATCAGAGGTGTAAGAAAAGGAATTTGCGTACATCTATTGTCAGACACACTATTTCCGTAAAATCTGAGCTATTAAGGGTTTTTTGACCGTAAACTCTAGTTTTTTGTAAGAAAATTATGGAAAATACAATTCTCTGGTTCAAATGTGAAACTTAAGTCTATTTTTGGATCGAAAAATAAAACTATTTCCTTAAAATCTGAGCTAATAAGGGTTTTTTGACCGTAAACTCTAGTTTCTTGTAAGAAAATTATGGAAAATACAATTCTCTAGTTCAAATGTGAAACTTAAGTCTAGTTTTGGATACTCATGATGATGAGGACTGATGGTTCTAATTCAATATTTTTTTTCATAAAACAAACTATTTTTTTTAAACTTCGAAATTATTCAACTTTATTTATTTTTTATCTTTTTCTTTTGTACATATCTTAAAATGACAAAATATCTTTCTTGAATTCACCTCTTGGATACACAATACAGAAATTATAAAGAAAATGTGATTTCCAGACTTCATTTGCATGCAAGAGATACCGAGAGTTCTATGACTCCTCCCTGCAATGAATTCTAAGGGTTTTATGACTCCTCCCCAAATTGAATTCAGATGCTTTTAGGAGTCATCCCTCTTAGCCATAACTCCATTCGACCTTGAGCGAAGGTATAAAAGTTTGATGATGTATTTCTCTTCTTAACAACTACATTAATACCTTCCAAGATGATAGGACTCTATGACATAGAATTTATCGGTTTGAAAAAATCATCTTGTTGTGTTATATTTGAATGTGCATTTTTATTATTGTCAATGGAACTTGAAGAAATTGACTGTTATCATTGGATAGTGAACTACAACATGTATGAGTATGATAAAAGCTTGTGGAGTACTACATTACATCGTATAAACAGACTGGGATTCTACGATAGAGTGATTACATCGCTTAATAATAGTGGTCAGGAACTGAGAAATGTCCAGGAGGAAGTCAGTGAAATTTGCAGCTTTTTCGGGGTTGAAGCACTCTATGTAAAGGGTAATGTACCTACAGATAAAGTTTTAATTCAAAAGTGTGACCCTAGGATTCCACTTTTCAATCTAGAAGAATTTAAGTGTCCTAAATTTGAAGGGGTTTATCATCGTCCTGAAGACGAGGTCAGGTTCTTCGCACACTGGATACCTAAGGTCATACCTGATCGTGCTAAATGCGTTAGACATGGTAAAAACTATTCCATATCATGGGACCATCGTTTCTGGATGTTTAAGAGTGAACGTGTCTATGACTATGTGTCATAATATAATTTTGTATTAATATTCTACATAGCATTATTTCATTAAAAATATATTATGCATTACATTGTTATGTTTTCATTATTTTTAGAGTAAGCTAGCATATCAACAGTTTAGAATGTATATTAAAACATCGGAGATTTGAGAAAAGGAATTTGCATACATCTATTGTCAGACACATGAGGTAACATTGACAAAATCTAGGTTTCAGAATGAATAAATTCTTTATCAACATCCGTTGTTGGATATGTCATTATGTCATTATGAAAAAATTGTAAGTAGGTAAGTAAGTAAGTAACAAACTCTTTCTTGAATTCACCTCTTGGATACACAAAGAAGACATTTCATTCAAGAATATAAGAAAATATTTGTAAGTAAGTAACACACTCTTTCTTGAAGTCACCCCTTGGATACACAATACAGATACTTTATTCAAGAAATTATGAAAAAATCGCAAGTAAGTAACAAACTCTTTCTTGAATTCCCCATTTGGATGCACAATACAGAAATTTAATTCAAGAAATTATGAAAAAAAATGTAAGTAAGTAAGTAACAAACTCTATGCTTTTTCTGCATCAATTGTCGGATATTTTGAATAAAATATGCAAAAAAAATGTAATTTAGTTAAAACCTTTTTTAACTAAATTACATTAAAAGACGATCATAGGAATAACAAACAATTGCATACATTGGAATTAGCTAGCTACTTGATTGTTTGAGACTCGTCTCTTACTATTTCAAAGAAGAAAATGCCGTAGGCTTTTTCCTGTGTGCAATCAGTTTAGGGATTATAGTAAAGAACGGAATCAAGTAATCTGGGTTGCAGCGGTAGCTAGCAACCTAGTAAGAGACTATCACGTCCAATGTTGAGAAACATAAAAACCCATAGCTCCTAAAAAAAGGAGTCAGATCAAAACAAAAGTACACCATTAGAACCGCCTTATCCGAAACCCCTGTATAGTAAACTTTCTGTCCCTTGGCTTGAACAGCAAGGGAAATATATTGGCTTGAAAATCAAGAAAAGTGGCAGCTACTACAACATTCTGCCTAAACGGGATATTTTTTTTTTTTTTTTGTTTCCAGAGATAGTATAATATAGAACGACCTCTTTCCTATATTAAACTTTGTAGGCCACTTAACTGTAGTATAGGTTAGTAAAGTCCAGGTTGCAGCGGTAACTAGCACCATCATCTGGGTTGCAGCGGTTATAATAAAGAACGAATATTTTACCGATTTTATAATAAAGATCGAACTCTTCCCTATACTAACTTGCATAGGCAACCACTATAGTTAAGATTACAGTATTTATATTATACATCATTCTAATTATAAAAGGTTCGAATGTTCGAAGATTATAGAGTTAAAAATTTCCCACACCGGGAATCGAAAACGGGCCTGTTAAGTGAAAGTTAACTATCCTAGCCACTAGACCATATGGAACCATAAAGAAGTATGATTTAAGAACCATATGCATATTATTATTTCACAATACCAATTATAATAAGGCCAAAACAAAATCATCGACTTGCAACCTTACTTTTGACACATCAGTTAAATCTTCATCAGACTTAAAAACTGTTTTGCTAGTCCGGGTTGCAGCGGTAGCTAGCAACCTAGTAAGAGACGATCACGTCCAATGTTAAGAAATATAAAAACCCATAGTTCCTAACAAAGGAGTCATATCAAAACAAAAAGTACACCATTAGAACCGCCTTGTCCGAAACCCCTGCATAGGAAACTTTCTGTCCCTTGGCTTGAACAGCAAGGGAAATATATTGGCTTGAAAATCAAGAAAATTGACTTTATAACCACGTTATTCTCCCCAAACGGGATATTTTTTTCTCTTTTTACAGTAAAGAACGAACTTCAGCCTATAGTAACTAAAATAAGATTATAAATTTAAGATACATAAGGACTCGATCATCGAAAAAAGCTGAAACTAAGTAAAGGACAATTGTGCCCCCATAAATCCACAGTGATGTCTAAAAATACCTTAAAATTTTAAAATTAGTTTTATTTTTGGTTAAGTTCTAACTACCCGACGTGGGATTTAAATATGTATTTCCAGACCAAAAAATTCAATTTTTTTGTTTATAGTAAAGAACGACTTTTAGCCAATGTTAAATAGAAAATAAATGGGGATTATGTAATTTTCATCGGTATTATAAACCTAATAAAGAACAAGCCATGGCTATAGTAAAGAGCGAATATTCTACCGATTGTTTACTAATAATCATATATGACGTTAAAAGTGGCATGACGTAATGTGTAACACCGATTGTGCACTAATAACCATAAACAATGTAATGATTGACGTGATTACATTAAAGAACGAACTTTAGTCCATAGTCCGGGTTGCAGCTGTAGCTAGCAACCTAGTAAGAGACGATCACGTCCAATGTTAAGAGTATAAAAACCCCTAACTCCTGAGAAAAGAGTCAGATCAAATTATAATAAAGAACGAACCCTCGCTTATACTAACTCAAATCTTTAATATATTCCGGGTTGTAATGGTAGTCACATTAAAAGACAATCGATGGAATAACAAACAATTGCATACATTGGACTTAGTTAGCTGCCTGATTTTTTAAGAGTCGTCTCTTACTACTCAAGAGAAGAAAAAGCCGTAGGCTTTTTCCTGTTTGTAATCAGGGTTTACATAATCTGATTTATCAATCTCGGTTGCAGCGGTAGTTATAATAAAGACCGATCTGTAGTCCATAGTAACTGAAGTCTTATAAGATACAGTAAAGTCAAATCTGGGTTGCAGCGGTAGCTAGCAACCTAGTTTATAGTAAAGAACGACCTCTAACCCATGTTAATAGATCCGGGTTGCTGTTACATTAAAGGACGATCTTTGAAATAACATTATTTATCCGGGTTGCAGCGGTAGCTAGTCTAATCAAGAATGAGAGAATTTACATCTTTGTCGTTCTTAAGTAGTAATTATGACGTCACGGCGTAATGATTTTATTGACGTCATGGTGCAATGATATTATTTCATGACGTCATCAGAAACAACAATATATTTTCGTGTTTTTCTATTCACGTCATAGCTCTAATATAAAACTATGATGACATTCATTATTTATCTAGTAGGGTTTCAGACAAGGTAGTTCTAATGATATACTTTTGTTTTGATCTGACTCTATTTTTAGGAGTTTTGTTATATTTCTTAGCATTGGACTGATCGTCTCTTACTAGGTTGCTAGCTACTGCTGCAACCCAAATTCACATATATATTTAATTATGAAAGGCAGCCTGGCCGAGTGGTCCAAGGCACTGGTGTTAGCCACCAGTCTCTTCGGAGGCGTGGGTTCAAATCTTACCGCTGGTATGCGATTATGTTTGAAAGACTGCAGTGTGAAAAGACATCGAAAATGCAGTTTTTGGTGGAAAAATTTATTCTCTTTTAGAAATAATTTATTTTAGTTACTATAGATTTTTAACCCAATTAATTTCCTTTAAAATGAGCTATTGAACAACTATCTACGATGTTCCAGTGCCAAGCTATCTCTGGAAACAAGGAAAAGAGAAAAAAATATCCCGTTTAGGCAGAATGTTGTAGTAAGTGCCACTTTTCTTGATTTTTTAGTACTGATTTTTTAACTTGCGTGTAGCTTGCTTTGATCTAACCATTATGTATTCATAAATGAGACCATTTACAGTTTTGACGTTTCTTATATAGTAATTATGACGTCACTGCATCAAAAATACAGTTTTTATTGGAAAAATTTATTCTCTTTTAGAAATAATTTATTTTAGTTACTATAGATTTTTAACTCAATTAATTTCCTTTAGGATGAGCTATTGAACAACTCTCTAAGTTGTTCCAGTGCCAAGCTATCTCTGGATACAAAGAAAAGAGAAAAAAATATCCCGTTTGGGGAGAATAACGTGGTTAAAGTCAATTTTCTTGATTTTCAAGCCAATATATTTCCCTTGATGTTCAAGCCAAGGGACAGAAAGTTTCCTATAAAGGCGTTTCGGACAAGGCGGTTCTAATGGTGTACTTTTTGTTTTGATCTGACTCCTTTTTTAGGAGCTATGGGTTTTTATATTTCTTAACATTGGACGTGATCGTCTCTTACTAGGTTGCTAGCTACCGCTGCAACCCGGATATTTGAAATCAACATAAAAATCCAATTCTTTTGATGTATCTATTGGTATCAAAATTCCGTTTTTTAGAGTTTTGGTTACTATTGAGCCGGGTTGCTCCTTACTTACAGTTCGTTACCAAGAACTGTTTCATGGAGGACTGAAAACCACTTGTTGAATGCTTTACAACAGGGAAAAATCGACTGACACGCTACTCTGATGTGGCACAATTTCTTTTGATACTTAAAAAGTGATCATCTGCTGATTTTTTTTATCAACTACCTTAGTAGTTACTGCAGCATTCGTGTCATTACCAGCTAATGATTTATCATGGTTGCAGCAGTAGCTGTAATAAAGTAAAGAACGAACCGCGGCCCATAGTAACAAAAAAACGCAAAAAAAGAATCGGATAGTGAAAAAATTCTATGTTTTTACCTGATTCAGGAATGGTAACTTTTATTACGATTAGTCTTAATAGTAATGTCAATAAAACCATGATACCGATGATACCTTCCAAATATCCCATTTACATGTATCGATCCTATATTTATTACAAACAGGAAAAATCCTATGGCTTTTTCTTAGTTTCAATAGTAAGAGACGAACCTCAAAGAATCAGGAAACTAAGTAAGTTAGGTTGATAGCAATGCATAATACTTCAGTTGTTGTTCGTTCAGTTTGTTGTTTCGTTCGTTCAGTTGTTCGTACTTTAATGTATTACAGTATCAATCCTTTAAGGAATTCCCATTTATAATGAACTGTTTCGATCCTTTATGTATAGTGTGATCATTTTTATTTACTTTTCTGGATCGATCACTTCTAGATTCACTAGATTCATTTCCTGCTGGGTCATAATCGATTGGCTCTTCCAGTTGATCTTCCTCAAATGACAATTGCCTTCTTGGAGGCTTCTGTTGTTTTAGTCTTGCTCTAGCGTTTAGACGCTGGTTTTTATTTTCTCCTTCTTCATCACTATCATTATTTTCATCGAAGTTGCCGTCTCTTTGTACTGATGGTGACCTTTTTGAAGACATGTTAACGTTTGATCTTTTTTTAGTATGCCCACTCTCCTTTGCGTTTGGCTGGTCACTATTACTGTCAGTGTTTTCATTGCTATAAACTTTGTCATTGCTATAAGCGTATATTTGCATATACGCTTCTTCAAGGTTTTCGTCATCGAAGATTCTATCTTTTAGTGGTTTATAGAAGTTATCCTTTGTATACTCAATAGCTCTATTGAGCTCTATCAGTGCTAGATCACTTGGTTTGAATTGTTCCCTAACATAACAGAAAAAAAGACACCATTCGAGTGCAAATAAACGTTTCTTCTTAATGAAGCTTTCAAGTGGATAACTATCGGGTTCTAGAGCAGGTATAAAATTATTGACATTGTTTATTTCAATAATATACCATTCAGGTGAATCTTCAGGTAGGTCGCAATTATTTGTCATTGGATAGGGTTTCCCCTCCTGCCTGACCTCTCCCCAGGACTCGAAAGCCTTCTGCAAATAATAACGAGGGAAACAGTAGCTATCTAGGGAAATAAAAATTTTTCCTAAAGCATTTACAAATTTACGTAGTGGTTTGAAGCGTTCTGATCTCTCATCCACTTTAAAAATGTGAAGTGCTACAAGGCACAATTCAGAGGTACGAATAAAAAAGGATATTCGCACATATTCCTCTCCGCCCCTCCCTTGATTCATGTTAAGAAATTTATATTTCGGTTTTATTTCTTGGGATTTATTTGTATAATAATGTATAAATGTATAGCTGCCCCATATTGGTAGATTCATTTTATTTTCATTTGAATAAAGCTTACAGTTCAAATCAAACAATCTTAATAGTAAAATAAAATAACAGGTGTCGAGTAGTAAAAACCTATAAAAAATCGAAAACTGATTTTAAAATTATCAGGTATGTTTCTAGTTTTAATTAAAAAATTAAAAATGCTGCTCAGACACCATAAGTACTTTTGCAGTTTACACAATAACTTCAACAATCCATGAAATAAAATCATTTTATTTAAAATTTTCAGGAATTAGTCTAGTTTCAATTCACCAATTAGATTTTTTGTGAAAACACTAAAGGAATTACTACATTTTATATAACTGTATCTACATGCTTTCGAGCATGCAGCTACTGGCCGTGTTCATTTTCACTAGGTTGCATCTACCGCTAATTTTACTGTGGTCTTGAGTTAGTTCTTTATCATAAAATTTTACATTTATCAATTTAAAGTCTCATGAAAACCTTTACTAACTACTACATTACATACATTTGACTGACATCGATCCTTTATGTAAAGCCCCCTTGCTAAATATAGTAGCTTTAATATAAATTAATATAGGTAAGAGGTCGTTCTTTATTATATTCCTTGTACGAGCCCTCGACTTATAGTAGATTAATATGTTGTATAATCTTACATTTTGATACTGCCTTATATACGCTATTAATGAAACAGTTCAAGACAGGAAAATGTGGAGCTAGTGCCCTTAGAGAACGCAAATATCTCTGACATCCCTCATTTGGGCTACAGTATAACGAATGCCCATGCTTTCTTGTGTCCCTGTAATTGATTTCACAATAATCCAAGCCGCCAAGGTAGAAATTAACCACTTTGTCAGTTGAAAATTTTAATGCTATATTATTTTCAAGGATATCAAAAAGAATTTGACATAATTCAATATCCGTCGGATACAGCTTGCAGATATCAGGGTGACATTGCCAAGTAACCTGCTGCCCAATTTTTGGTTTTGAATGTTTACTCAGATTGTTATAGGTGACTTCAGCCATCATAATTTCCTTGTCAGATCTAGATTCAGAGCATTTTTCAATAGTTGTCTCGTACTTTTCAGGACAGTTTGTTCTACTATACAGAGAATTTTTTGCCAGATATTCAGTAGAACTAAAAGAACTGTTTAAAACACATTTAGAAATGCTTTTTTCTTGAGTCGGTGTTCCAGGAATTTGTTCTAAATCATTAGTCTTACAAACACATATACTAATAACCCTAACAGGCTTGTTTTCGCCATAATTGAAAAACATTGCTTTTCCCTCGCTGTTGATAGGTATGCTTGTATATATATTTTTATTGCTGCTACATAAACTGCAATTGCTCCTTCCAAAATTAATATACGAATTTTCAAAGAAGTACGCCTCCGTATATTCACTGTGTTGTCGAACATTTTCCATTGCATCTATAAACTGTTCCGCAGTTGCCAATCCATGCCTTGGAAGCTTTTCATTAAACTGACAACATTTCTTTTGGATATTACTATGAAGCTTTGCCAAAGCATTTCTAGCCGACTTTTCAACAGCATCCGCTCTTTCAAAGAGAATTTTAATCTGTAATTTTGAATACTTTTCGTGATCCTGGTAAAACATGCGTAAAATGTTTCTCAATTTACGAAGATCAGCCTGCATTTTTGCCATCTTCTTGTATTTCTGAATGTAATTTTTCCCTTTGTCCTTATGCGTTCTTCGGTACAACCTCGCAGAGAATTTAATTTTTTCATTATAGCTTTTGTCACCCCAGTATCTACCCATTATTCTGGTAGCAACTTTTTTCTTATGTTTGTTTCGGTAATCTTCATCATTATCATACCGTTCCTTGCTCTTATGTCTAGCCTGCTCAATTGTTGCTTCTCTATAAAGTTTATCATTGTGATAACGCTCCTTGATCTTTTGTCTAGCCTGCTCAATTCTTGCTTCTCTGTAATCTTCATCATTTTGATAACGCTCCTTGATCTTTTGTTTGGCTGTCTCAATTTTTACTTCTCGATACACCTGGACGGTTGAATACCTTTGCTTTTGGTTTTTCTTATATTTGATGCGGTAATCTTCATCATTGTGATAACTCTCCTTGAACTTTTGTTTGGCTGTCTCAATTTTTGCATGTCTATAATCTTCATCATTGAAATAACACATCTTGCTGTTTTGTTTTGCTCTCTCAATTATTACTTCTCGATACGCCTGGTCGGCTGAATATCTTTGCTTTTTTCTTTTCAAGTTACTAGCTCTGTTGTTTGTGTAGTACTGTTTTTTCAACTTGTGTATAGCTTGCTTCGATCTAACCATTATCTAATCAAGAATGAGAGAATTTACATCTTTGTCGTTCTTAAGTAGTAATTATGACGTCACGGCGTAATGATTTTATTGACGTCATGGCGCAACGATATTATTTTATGACGTCTTCAGAAACAACAATATATTTTCGTGTTTTTCTATTCACGTCATAGCTCTAATATAAAACTATGATGCCATTCATTATTTATCTAGTAGGGTTTCAGACAAGGTAGTTCTAATGATATACTTTTGTTTTGATCTGACTCTATTTTTAGGAGTTTTGGGTTTTTATATTTCTTAGCATTGGACTGATCGTCTCTTACTAGGTTGCTAGCTACTGCTGCAACCCAAATTCACATATATATTTATTTATGAGAGGCAGCCTGGCCGAGTGGTCCAAGGCACTGGTGTTAGCCACCAGTCTCTTCGGAGGCGTGGGTTCAAATCTTACCGCTGGTATGCGATTATGTTTGAAAGACTGCAGCGTGAAAAGACATCGAAAATGCAGTTTTTGGTGGAAAATTTTATTCTCTTTTAGAAATAATTTATTTTAGTTACTATAGATTTTTAACCCAATTAATTTCCTTTAAAATGAGCTATTGAACAACCCTCTACGATGTTCCAGTGCCAAGCTATCTCTGGATACAAAGAAAGAGAAAAAAAAAAAGAAAAAAATATCCCGTTTAGGCAGAATGTTGTAGTAGCTGCCACTTTTCTGGATTTTCAAGCCAATATATTTCCCTTGCTGTTCAAGCCAAGGGACAGAAAGTTTCTTATACAGGGGTTTCGGACAAGGCGGTTCTAATGGTGTACTTTTTGTTTTGATCTGACTCCTCTGTTAGGAACTATGGGTTTTTATATTTCTTAACATTGGACGTGATCGTCTCTTACTAGGTTGCTAGCTACCGCTGCAACCCGGATACATTTTGATACTGCCTTATATACGCTATTAATGAAACATTTCAAGACAGGAAAATGTGGAGCTAGTGCCCTTAGAGAACGCAAATAGCTCTGACATCCCTCATTTTGGCTACAGTATAACGAATGCCCATGCTTTCTTGTGTCCCTGTAATTGATTTCACAATAATCCAAGCCGCCAAGGTAGAAATTAACCACTTTGTCAGTTGAAAATTTTAATGCTATATTATTTTAAAGGATATCAAAAAGAATTTGACAAAATTCAATATCCGTCGGATAGAGCTTGCAGATATCAGGGTGACATTGCCAAGTAACCTGCTGCCCAATTTTTGGTTTTGAATGTTTACTCAGATTGTTATAGGTGACTTCAGCCATCATAATTTCCTTGTCAGATCTAGTTTT
The DNA here is from genome assembly GCA_027921565.1 of Artemia sinica. NCBI lineage: Eukaryota > Metazoa > Arthropoda > Branchiopoda > Anostraca > Artemiidae > Artemia > Artemia sinica. The sequence goes on from JAPEVW010000358.1 coordinate 98,358, forward strand.
AGAGCATTTTTCAATAGTTGTCTCGTACTTTTCAGGACAGTTTGTTCTACTACAAAGAGAATTTTTTGCCAAATATTCAGTAGAACTAAAAGAACTGTTTAAAACACAGTTAGAAATGATTTTTTCTTGAGTCGGTGTTTCAGGAATTTGTTCTAAATCATTAGTCTTACAAACACATTTACTAATAACCCTAACAGGCTCGTTTTCGCCATAATTGAAAAACATTGCTTTTCCTTCGCTGTTGATAGGTATGCTTGTATATATATTTTTATTGCTGCTACATAAACTGCAATTGCTCCTTCCAAAATTAATATACGAATTTTCTAAGAAGTACGCCTCCGTATATTCACTGTGTTGTCGAACATTTTCCATTGCATCTATAAACTTTTCCGCAGTTGCCAATCCATACCTTGGAAGATTTTCGTTAAACTGACAACATTTCTTTTGGATATTACTATGAAACTTTGCCAAAGAATTTCTAGCCGACTTTTCAACAGCATCCGCTCTTTCAAAGAGAATTTTAATCTATAATTTTGAATACTTTTCGTGATCCCGATAAAACATGCGTAAAATGTTTCTCAATTTACAAAGATCAGCCTGCATTTTTGCCATCTTCTTGTATTTCTGAATGTAATTTTTCCCTTTGTCCTTATGCGTTCTTCGGTACAACCTCGCAGAGAATTTAATTTTTTCATTATAGATTTTGTCACCCCAGTAACGCTCCTTGATCTTTTGTTTGGCTGTCTCAATTTTTACTTCTCGATACACCTGGACGGTTGAATACCTTTGCTTTTGGTTTTTCTTATATTTGATGCGGTAATCTTCATCATTGTGATAACTCTCCCTGAACTTTTGTTTGGCTGTCTAAATTTTTGCATGTCTGTAATCTTCATCATTGTGATAACACATCTTGCTGTTTTGTTTGATTACTTCTCGATACGCCTGGTCGGTTGAATACCTTTGCTTTTTCTTTTCAAGATACTATCTCTGTTGTTTGTGTAGTACTGTTTTTTCAACTTGCGTATAGCTTGCTTCGATCTAACCATTATCTAATCAAGAATGAGAGAATTTACATCTTTGTCGTTCTTAAGTAGTAATTATGACGTCACGGCGTAATGATTTTATTGACGTCATGGCGCAATGATATTATTTCATGACGTCATCAGAAACAACAATATATTTTCGTGTTTTTCTATTCACGTCATAGCTCTAATATAAAACTATGATGACATTCATTATTTATCTAGTAGGGTTTCAGACAAGGTAGTTCTAATGATATACTTTTGTTTTGATCTGACTCTATTTTTAGGAGTTTTGTTTATTTCTTAGCATTGGACTGATCGTCTCTTACAAGGTTGCTAGCTACTGCTGCAACCCAAATTCACATATATATTTATTTATGAGAGGCAGCCTGGCCGAGTGGTCCAAGGCACTGGGGTTAGCCACCAGTCTCTTCGGAGGGGTCGGTTCAAATCTTACCGCTGGTATGCGATTATGTTTGAAAGACTGCAGTGTGAAAAGACATCGAAAATGCAGTTTTTGGTGGAAAAATTTATTCTCTTTTAGAAATAATTTATTTTAGTTACAAAAGATTTTTAACCCAATTAATTTCCTTTAAAATGAGCTATTGAACAACTATCTACGATGTTCCAGTGCCAAGCTATCTCTGGAAACAAAGAAAAGAGAAAAAAATATCCCGTTTAGGCAGAATGTTGTAGTAGCTGCCACTTTTCTTGATTTTTTAGTACTGATTTTTTAACTTGCGTGTAGCTTGCTTTGATCTAACCATTATGTATTCATGAATGAGACCATTTACAGTTTTGACGTTTCTTATATAGTAATTATGACGTCACTGCATCAAAAATACAGTTTTTATTGGAAAAATTTATTCTCTTTTAGAAATAATTTATTTTAGTTACTATAGATTTTTAACCCAATTAATTTCCTTTAGGATGAGCTATTGAACAACCCTCTACGATGTTCCAGTGCCAAGCTATCTCTGGATACAAAGAAAAGAGAAAAAAATATCCCGTTTGGGGAGAATAACGTGGTTAAAGTCAATTTTCTTGATTTTCAAGCCAATATATTTCCCTTGCTGTTCAAGCCAAGGGACAGAAAGTTTCCTATAAAGGGGTTTCGGACAAGGCGGTTCTAATGGTGTACTTATTATTTTGATCTGACTCCTTTTTTAGGAGTTATGGGTTTTTATATTTCTTAACATTGGACGTGATCGTCTTTTACTAGGTTGCTAGCTACCGCTGCAACCCGGATTTCGGAATAATTCTAGTTTCAGTTGAAGAAACAGATTTTCTGTTATAACCACAAATTGTTTTTAATTACATCAGCACGTAGATTAGAACCTTACAAAAATAAAACCAATTTTAAAATTTTCATGTATTTTTCTAGTTTAATTAAAGAATCAGATTATTCCTCAGACACCATAAATATTTTTGCAGTTTACATAATACCTTTAGCAATCCTGAACTGAAAACTAAAATAAAACAAAATTGAATCTTCTTATGGAAATACACATTAAATGGCACGTCGTGTAGTTAGAATTTAACAAAAAATAATCTATTTTAAAAGTAATTCTGAATAATTCTAGTTTCAGTTGAAGAATCAAATTTTTTGTTAAAACCATCATTTGTTTCGTTAATTGCAAAAGCACGTGGATTAGAACCTTACAAAAGACAAAACTAATTTTAAAATGTTCAGGTATTTTTCTAGTTTTAATTAAGAAATAAAATTATTGTTCAGACACCATAAATATTTTTGCAGTTTCCATAATAACTATAGTGATCCTGAACGGAGAAAAACAGGAAATAGACTACGGCCTTTTTTTCTTTGAAATAGTAATAGATGAACCGTGGTTTATAAACCACGAGATGAACTCGTGGTTTATTCTTTGCTAAGTGTTGGCTATCTCTGCATCATATTGATCGTTCCTATATGTAAAATTTAAAATTGACACTAGACCGTTAGATTACTTGTAATGAGAGGCAAAGAAGGAACGCCCACCTATGGTCTTAAGAAGGTTGACCAAGAATTTAGAATTGACATAGGGCCATTAATTTGCTTAAATTAACAGGCAAACAATCGTTTTAACTTTTTTGTAGCCTATATATACGATGTATGTGAATAATTGCGTATATATGTGCATTTTTTCTCGAAAAGGCTCAATATTTTTTGAAAATTGGCACTCTGGGAGTTTCTGACCTGAAAAAGATCTAGATAGGTCACAAGTTTGAAAAAAGTTGTTTAGAGCCTTAATTTCTGAAAAAAATCGTGTGAGTGACGTGTGATAGCACTAGATCTAGAGATTTACTTTAAAATCAACCATTGAACAACTCTCTACGATGTTCCAGTGCCAAGCTATCTGTGGAAAAGAAGAAGAAGAAAGAAAAAATATCCCGTTTGTGGAGAATAACGTGGTTAAAGTCAATTTTCTTGATTTTCAAGCCAATATATTTTCTTTGTTATTCAAGCCAAAGGGCGGTAAGTTTCCTTTATAGGGGTTATAGTGTAATAATTCCTATTTATGTTTCAGTTAACATGGGCTAGATGTCGTTCTTTACTATACATTGGGCGGGATCGTCTCTTACTGGTTGTTTTGATCTGACTCTTTTTTTAGGAGTTAGGGGTTTTTATATTTCTTAACATTGGACGTGATCGTCACTTACTAGGTTGCTAGCTACCGCTGCAACCCGGATAAACGGATCTTTATTACAAAAAATAAAACTAATTTTTAAATTTTCAGGTATTTTGTTATTTTGAATGAAAAGATTAAAATTATTGCTCAGAAATCATAAATATTTTGAAGTTTACATAATAACTTTAGCGATTCTAAACTGAAAAATAAAATATATTAAAAAATTTAATTTTTTGGTCTGAAAATACATAGTAAATCCCACATCGGGTAGTTAGAACCTAACCAAAAATAAAACTAATTTTAACATTTTAAGGTATTTTTCTAGCTTGAATTGAAATATTCAAACTATTGCTCGGATACCATGGATATTTTTGCAGTTTACACAAGCTGCAAAGAACGCACAGGCTGATCTTTGGAAATTGAGAAAAAATTTACGAATGTTTTGCCGGGATTACGAAAAATATTAAAAAATAAAAGATTAAAATTATATCTGAAAGAATGGATTTTGTTGAAAAGTCGGCTAGAGATGCTTTCCCAAAACTTCATAGTAATATCCAAAAGAAATGTTGCATGTTTAATGAAAAGCTTCCAAGGTATGGACCGGCAACTGCGGAACAGTTTACAGATGTAATGGGAAATCTTATACATCACTTTGAATATATGGAGGCATAATTGTCCTTTACTTAGTTTCAGCTTAAATTCGATGATCGAGCCTTTATTATGTACTAACAACATCCAACGACTATGAAGTCATTCATCAATATTGTATATAAAAAATTAAGTTTTTCGAAAAAAAATAATTAATTTTTAAAAAAAAAATTAAGTATAAATGGCACTAGATCTAGAGATTTCCTTTAAAATGAGCCATTGAACAACTCTCTACGATGTTCCAGTGCCAAGCTATTTGTGGAAGAGAAGAAGAAGAAAAAAAAATATCCTGTTTGTGGAGAATAACGTGATTAAAGTCCATTTTCTTGATTTTCAAGCCAATATATTTTCTTTGTTATTCAAGCCAAAGGGCGGTAAGTTTCCTTTATAGGGTTTTCGGACAAGGCGATTCTAATGGTGAACTTTTTGTTTTGATCCGACTCCTTTTTAGGAGTTACGGGTTTTTATATTTCTTAACATTGGATGTGATCGTCTCTTACTAGGTTGCTAGCTACCGCTGCAACCCGGATTCTTTGCTAGGTGTTAGCTATCTCTATATCATAATGATCGTTCCTTTATGTAATCTAGGCTGAGTGGTTCGATATCAAAATTCAGTTTTTTGAGTTTCGGTTACTATTGAGCTGGGTCGCGCCTTACTTGTATTAAAATGAGCCATTGAACAACTTTCTACGATGGTCCGGTGCCAAGCTATCTGTGGAAAAGAAGAAAAAAAAGTATCCCGTTTAGGCAGAATGCTGTAGTAGCTGCCACTTTTCTTGATTTTCAAGCCAATATATTTCCCTTGCTGTTCAAGCCAAGGGACAGAAAGTTTCCTATACAGGGGTTTCGGACAAGGCGGTTCTAATGGTGTACTTTTTGTTTTGATCTGACTCTTTTTTAGGAACTATGGGGTTTTTATATTTCTTAACATTGGACGTGATCGTCTCTTACTAGGTTGCTAGCTACCGCTGCAACCCGGACTAACCTATACTATAATTAAGTGGCGTATAAAATTTAGTATAGGCAAGAGGTCGTTCTTTATTATAACCACTTTTCTTGATTTTCAAGCCAATATATTTCCCTTGCTGTTCAAGCCAAGGGGCAGAAAGTTATGTAAACTTTATGTAAACTTTACTAACCTATACTATAGTTAAGTGGCATATAAAATTTAGTATAGGCAAGAGGTCGTTCTTTATTATAACTAGCTACCGCTGCAACCCGGATTACTCTATTACAAACAGGAAAAAGCCTATGGCTTTTTCTTAATTTGAATAGTAAGAGACGACCTGGCTACAACCTATGATTATGGCATCATTGATCAATCTTTAACATTAATTATAATCTTATTTTAGTTACTATGGGCTGGAAGTTTGTTCTTTACTGTAAATTTGATTTATGTCTAATATTCATGTAAACATCTTTAATTCTTTCTTAATAACAAGGGTTCGTAGCTCAGAGGTAGAGTAATTGACTGCAGATCGATAGGTCATCCGTTCGAATCCGGACGGACCCTAATTTTTCAGAAAATAATTATGGTTTAAAATCTATTAACTGGTCTTTGACCCTAAACAAGATTTTAATTTATGTCTAATATTAATCATTAAGAAAAATTCATCAGCTATATAATTTCTTATAATACTTCAATTACTATGGACGAAAGCTCGTTCTTTAATGTAATTTTTGTTTTGATCTGACTCCTTTTTTAGGACTATATGGGTTTTTATATTTCTTAACATTGGACGTGATCGTCTCTTACTAGGTTGCTAGCTACCGCTGCAACCCGGATGTTTTTACTGTAATTAAAAATAATTTATTTTATAATTACAAAAGGTTTTTTAACCCATTAACTTCCTTTAAAATGATCCATTAAGCAACTCTCTACGATGTTTCAGTGCCAAGCTATCTGTGGAATTACTAACCTATACTATAATTAAGTAGTGTATAAAATTTAGTATAGGCAAGAGGTCGTTCTTTATCATAATTTTGATCTGACTCCTTTGTTAGGAACTATGGGTTTTTATATTTCATAACATTGGACGTGATCGTCTCTTACTAGGTTGCTAGCTACCGCTGCAACCCGGATTAATTATAATCTTATTTTAGTTACTATGGGCAGGAAGTTTGTTCTTTACTGTAACATTTATGATGAACTATATTGGTCCTTTCTGTAATTTAATATAACTTTAATATAAAATATAGGTTAGAGTTCTTTCTTTATTGTACCTTACTAAATTACAAACAGGAAAAAGCCTATGGCTTTTTCTTAGTTGGAATAGTAAGAGACGACCTGGCTACAACCTACGATTGTGACATCATTGATCAATATTAAATATTAATTATAATCTTGTTTTAGTTACTATGGGCTGGAAGTTTGTTCTTTACTGTAATTAGTATTGGACTGATCGTCTCTTGCTAGGTTGCTAGCTACTGATGCAACCCAGATTCAGATATATATTATTTATGAGAGGCAGCCTGGCCGAGTGGTCCAAGGCACTGGTGTTAGCCACCAGTCTCTTCGGAGGCGTGGGTTCAAATCTTACCGCTGGTATACGATTATGTTTGAAAGACTGCAGTGTGAAAAGACATCAAAATTCAGTTTTTGGTGGAAAAATTTATTCTCTTTTAGAAATAATTTATTTTAGTTACTATAGATTTTTAACCCAATTAATTTCCTTTAAAATGAGCCATTGAACAACTCTCTACGATGTTCCAGTGCCAAGCTATCTGTGGAAAAGAAAAAAAGAAAAAAAGAAAAAAAAATATCCCGTTTAGGCAGAATGTTGTAGTAGCTGCCACTTTTCTTGATTTTCAAGCCAATATATTTCCCTTGCTGTTCAAGCCAAGGGACTGAAAGTTTCCTATACAGGGGTTTCGGACAAGGCGGTTCTAATGGTGTACTTTTGAATTTGATCGGACTCCTTTTTTAGGAACTATGGGTTTTTATATTTCTTAACATTGGATGTGATCGTCTCTTACTAGGTTGCTAGCTACCGCTGCAACCCGGATTTATGAAGAACTATATCGGTCGTTTATGTAATTATAATAAATGATTTCCTTTTTGAGTTAAATTTCATCTAAAACTTTGTGTTTAAGTATGACATAAATGATCGATGTTAGTCAAGAAAATCTAATGTAGTACTAATTAATAGAAGTTTTATTTAGACTTTAAATTGATTAATGTGTAAAATATTCAAATCGTCATAAAGAGGATAGGAAACATTGGACATGAATGTCAAATAAAAACCATTAGACATTATGAACTTGTTCAGTGGGTATCCACGAATTAAAATCAGAGTTGTATCCTAGCCAGCGAATAAGAAACTATAGCTTACCCTTGCGAGTACGTGTCTTTAATACTTATTAACATTGGACGTGATCGTCTCTTACTAGGATGATTGTCTTACTAGGAGGATAGCTACCGCTGCAACCCGGATTATGTAAACCCTGATTCAAACAGGGAAAAGCCTACGGCTTTTTCTTCTTTGGAGTAGTAAGAGACGACTCTCAAAGAATCAGGCAGCTAACTAAGTCCAATGTATGCAAAGGTTTGTTCTTCTAATGATCTTCTTTTAATGTAAAACATGTACAAAGATGTATTAACCAATTTAATATCATGAATTATATATTATTTATATATTATAAGTCTCTGATAGTACAGTGGTCACTATCGCTGTTTGTCATGCGGAAGACCTGGGTTCGATTCCCCGTCAGAAATTTTTTTTAATATATTGAATTTAAAGTAGTATCTCTTAAATTTACAATTTAAAAAAGAAACTCAGTTTCCCTACCTCTTAGCTAAATATAATAACTTTAATATAAATTAATAAAGGCAAGAGGTCGTTCTTTATTATAATTATTTTCCAGTTAACATTGGCTAGATGTCGTTCTTTAATATAATTCTCGATACGCCTGGTCGGTTGAGTACCTTTGTTTTGCTCTCTCAATTATTACTTCTCGATACACCTGGTCGGTTGAATACCTTTGCTTTTTTCTTTTCAAGTTACTATCTCTGTTGTTTGTGTAGTACTCTTTCTTCAACTTGCGTATAGCCTGCTTTGATCTAACCATGATTCTAATCAAGAATGAGAGAATTTTCAGTTTTGACTTTCCTTATATACTAATTATGACGTCACTCTATTCACGTCACAGCTCTAATATAAAACTATGATGATCTTATATAGTAATTATGACGTCACTGCATCAAAATACAGTTTTTATTGGAAAAATTTATTCTCTTTTAGAAATAATTTATTTTAGTTACTATAGATTTTTAACCCAATTAATTTCCTTTAAAATGAGCTATTGAACAACCCTCTACGATGTTCCAGTGCCAAGCTATCTCTGGATACAAAAAAAAAGAAAAAAATATCCCTTTTGGGGAGAATAACGTGGTTAAAGTCAATTTTCTTGATTTTCAAGCCAATATATTTCCCTTGCTGTTCAAGCCAAGGGACAGAAAGTTTCCTATACAGGGGTTTCGGAAAAGGCGGTTCTAATGGTGTACTTTTTGTTTTGATCTGACTCCTTTTTTAGGAGCTATGGGTTTTTATATTTCTTAACATTGGACGTGATCGTCTCTTACTAGGTTGCTAGCTACCGCTGCAACCCGGATTCGTATTTCTGTTACTATGAGCTAAGGTTCGTTCTTCACTGTAAAATCGCTGCAAACCAGATACGACGACTCCTTCGATACGAAGTGCCTGACGAAATAAGAAAAAAACACATTGTGCCCACATCGTTCTTTACTCAGGCAGTGCTAGCGCGCTGTCTATGATAATAAACTGATTACACACAGGAAAAAGCCTACGGCTTTTTCTTCTTTGAAATAGTAAGAGACGAGTCTCAAGCAATGAAGTAGCTAGCTAATTCCAATGTATGCACTTGTTTGTTATTCCAATGATCGTTTTTATTGTAACTAGGTTTCAGCCATCTCTACAGCCATGATACTGATGGAAATTATATAATCCCTATTTATGTTTTAGTTAACATGGGCAAGGTGTCGTTCTTTATTGTAATATCCCTCCTAAACCCATTTTACAAATTGAAGTACCCATCCTTTTCACACACAACTTTACTTTACAGCCTTTTGAATGCGCCAACACCAAGCAATACTTTTCAAATGCATTTCAGTACAAGTTCTTTTCATAATGTCCATCCTAAACCCATTTTACAAGTTGAAGTACCCATCCTTTTCACCCACAACTTTACTTTACAGCTTTTTGAATGCCCAACACAAATTAATACTTTTCAAAGGCATTTCAGAACAAGTTCTTTTCTTAGTGACCGTCCTAAACCCATTTTACAAGTTGAAGTACCCATCCTTTTCACCCACAACTTTACTTTACAGCTTTTTGAATGCTCCAACACCAAGCAATACTTTTCAAAAGGCATTTCACAACAAGTTCTTTTCTTAGTGACCGTCCTAAACCCATTTTACAAGTTGAAGTACCCATCCTTTTCACCCACAACTTTACTTTACAGCCTTTTGAATGCGCCAACACCAAGCAATACTTTTCAAATGCATTTCAGTACAAGTTCTTTTCATAATGTCCATCCTAAACCCATTTTACAAGTTGAAGTACCCATCCTTTTCACACACAACTTTACTTTACGACTTTTTGCACACCCCAAGATCAAGCAATACTTTTCAAAAGGCATTTCAGAACAAGTTCTTTTCTTAATGTCCGTCCTAAACCCATTTTACAAGTTGAAGTACCCATCCTTTTCACCCACAACTTTTCTTTACAGCTTTTTGAATGCTCCAACACCAAGCAATACTTTTCAAAAGGCATTTCACAACAAGTTCTTTTCTTAGTGACCGTCCTAAACCCATTTTACAAGTTGAAGTACCCATCCTTTTCACCCACAACTTTACTTTACAGCTTTTTTGAATGCTCCAACACCGAGCAATACTTTTCAAAAGACATTTCAGAACAATTTCTTTTCTAAATGTCCTTCCTAAACCCATTTTACAAGTTGAAGTACCCATCCTTTTCACCCACAACTTTACTATACAGCTTTTTGAATGCTCCAACACCAAGCAATACTTTTCAAAGGGCATTTCAGAACAAGTTCTTTTCATAATGTCCATCCTAAACCCATTTTTACAAGTTGAAGTACCTATCCTTTTCACCCACAAATTTACTTTACAGCTTTTTGAGTGCCCCAACACCAAGCAATATTTTTCAAATAGCATTTCACAATAAGTTCTTTTTTTAATGTACCTCCTAAACCTATTTTACAAGTTGAAGTACCCACCCTTTTCACCCACAACTTTACTATACTGCCTTTTTGCACACCCCAAGATCAAGCAATACTTTTCAAAAGGCATTTCAGAACAAGTTCTTTTCATAATGTCCATCCTAAACCCATTTTTACAAGTTGAAGTACCTATCCTTTTCACCCAGAACTATACTTCACAGCTTTTTGAATGCTCCAACACCCAGCAATACTTTTCAAATGACATTTCACAATAAGTTTCTTTTTTAATGTACCTTCCTAAACCCATTTTATAAATTGAAGTACCCATCCTTTTCACCCACAACTTTACTTTAAAGCTTTTTGAATGCCCCAACACCAAGCAATACTTTTCAATGCATTTCAGAACAAGTTCTTTTCATAATGTCCAGCCTAAACCCATTTTACAAATTGAAGTACCCATCCTTTTCACCCACAACTTTACTTTACAGCTTTTTTGAATGCTCCAACACCCAGCAATACTTTTCAAAAGACATTTCAGAACAATTTCTTTTCTAAATGTCCTTCCTAAACCCATTTTACAAGTTGAAGTACCCATCCTTTTCACCACAACTTTACTATACTGCCTTTTTGAATGCTCCAACACCAAGCAATACTTTTCAAATGGCATTTCAGAACAATTTCTTTTCTTAATGTGCCTCCTAAAGCCATTTTACAAGTTGAAGTACCTATCCTTTTCACCCACAAATTTACTTTATAGCTTTTTGAGTGCCCCAACACCAAGCAATACTTTTCAAATGGCATTTCAGAACAAGTTCTTTTTTTAATGTACCTCTTAAACCTATTTTACAAATTGAAGAACCCATCCATTTCACCCACAACTTTACTTTACAGCTTTTGAATGCTCCAACACCAAGCAATACTTTTCAAATGGCATTTCAGAACAATTTCTTTTCTTAATGTCCCTCCTAAACCCATTTTACAAGTTGAAGTACCCATCCTTTTCACCCACAACTTTACTATACTGCCTTTTTGAATGCTCCAACACCATGCAATACTTTTCAAATGGCATTTCAGAACAAGTTATTTTCTTAATGTCCTTCCTAAACCCATTTTACAAGTTGAAGTAGCTATCCTTTTCACCCACAAATTTACTTTACAGCTTTTTGAGTGCCCCAACACCAAGCAATACCTTTCAAATGGCATTTCAGAACAAGTTCTTTTTTTAATGTACCTCTTAAACCTATTTTACAAATTGAAGAACCCATCCATTTCACCCACAACTTTACTTTACAGCTTTTGAATGCTCCAACACCAAGCAATACTTTTCAAATGGCATTTCAGAACAATTTCTTTTCTTACATCCCTCCTAATCCCATTTTACAAGTTGAAGTACCCATCCTTTTCCCCTACAACTTTACTATACTGCCTTTTTGAATGCTCCAACACCAAGCAATACTTTGCAAAGGGCATTTCAGAACAAGTTATTTTCTTAATGTCCTTCCTAAACCCATTTTACAAGTTGAAGTACCTATCCTTTTCACCCACAAATTTACTTTACAGCTTTTTGAATGCCCCAACACCAAGCAATACTTTTCAAAGGCATTTCAGAACAAGTTCTTTTCTTAGTGTCCCTCCTTAACCCATTTTACAAGTTGAAATACCCGTCCTTTTCACACACAACTTTACTTTACAGCCTTTTGAATGCGCCAACACCAAGCAATACTTTTCAAATGCATTTCAGAACAAGTTCTTTTCATAATATCCTTCCTAAACCCATTTTGTAAGTTGAAGTACCTATCCTTTTCACCCACAAATTTACTTTACAGCTTTTTGAGTGCCCCAACACCAAGCAATACTTTTCAAATGGCATTTCAGAACAAGTTCTTTTTTAATGTACCTCCTAAACCTATTTTACAAATTGAAGAACCCATTCATTTCACCCACAACTTTACTTTACTTTACGTACGCGCGCGTACGTAGGCTAACCTAACCTAACTTAACCTAACCTAACTTAACCTAACATAACTTAATCTAGCCTAACCTAACATAACTTAAACATGGAGAGATGTTTACTAGCTAACCTAACCTAACTTAGCTAACCTAACCTAACTTACCTAACCTGACTTAACCTAACCTAACCTGGAGCATTCAAAAAGTTGTAAAGTAAAGTTGTGGGTGAAAAAGGATGGGTACTTCAATTTGTAAAATGAGTTTAGGAGGGACATTATGAAAAAAAGTTGTTCTGAAATGCATTTGAAAAGTATTGCTTGGTGTTGGGCATTCAGAAAGCTGTAAAGTAAAGTTTTGGGTGAAAAGGATGGGTACTTCAACTTGTAAAATGGGTTTAGGATGGACATTATGAAAAGAACTTGTTCTGAAATGCATTTAAAAAGTATTGCTTGGTGTTGGCGCATTCAAAAGGCTGTAAAGTAAAGTTGTGTGCGAAAAGGATGGGAACTTCAACTTGTAAAATGAGTTTAGGAAGGACATTAAGAAAATAACTTGTTCTGAAATGCCTTTTGAAAAGTATTGCTTGGTGTTGGAGCATTCAAAAAGGCAGTATAGTAAAGTTGTGGGTGAAAAGGATGGGTACTTCAACTTGTAAAAATGGGTTTAGGATGGACATTATGAAAAGAACTTGTTCTGAAATGCCTTTTGAAAAGTATTGCTTGATCTTGGGGTGTGCAAAAAGGCAGTATAGTAAAGTTGTGGGTGAAAAGGATGGGTACTTCAATTTGTAAAATGGGTTTAGGAAGGTACATTAAAAAAAGAACTTATTGTGAAATGCCATTTGAAAAGTATTGCTGGGTGTTGGAGCATTCAAAAAGCTGTGAAGTATAGTTCTGGGTGAAAAGGATAGGTACTTCAACTTGTAAAAATGGGTTTAGGATGGACATTATGAAAAGAACTTGTTCTGAAATGCCTTTTGAAAAGTATTGCTTGATCTTGGGGTCTGCAAAAAGGCAGTATAGTAAAGTTGTGGGTTGAAAAGGATGGGTACTTCAACTTGTAAAATAGGTTTAGGAGGTACATTAAAAAAAGAACTTATTGTGAAATGCCATTTGAAAAGTATTGCTTGGTGTTGGGGCACTCAAAAAGCTGTAAAGTAAATTTGTGGGTGAAAAGTATAGGTACTTCAACTTGTAAAAATGGGTTTAGGATGGACATTATGAAAAGAACTTGTTCTGAAATGCACTTTGAAAAGTATTGCTTGGTGTTGGAGCATTCAAAAAGCTGTATAGTAAAGTTGTGGGTGAAAAGGATGGGTACTTCAACTTGTAAAATGGGTTTTAGGAAGGACATTAAGAAAAGAAATTGTTCTGAAATGTCTTTTGAAAAGTATTGCTTGGTGTTGGAGCATTCAAAAAAGCTGTAAAGTAAAGTTGTGGGTGAAAAGGTGGGTACTTCAACTTGTAAAATGGGTTTAGGACGGTCACTAACAAAAGAACTTGTCTTGAAATGCCTTTGAAAAGTATTGCTTGGTGTTGGAGCATTCAAAAAGCTGTAAAGTAAAGTTGTGGGTGAAAAGGATGGGTACTTCAACTTGTAAAATGGGTTTAGGAAGGACATTAAGAAAAGAACTTGTTCTGAAATGCCTTTCAAAAGTATTGCTTGGTGTTGGGCATTCAAAAAGCTGTAAAGTAAATTTGTGGGTGAAAAGTATAGGTACTTCAACTTGTAAAAATGGGTTTAGGATGGACATTATGAAAAGAACTTGTTCTGAAATGCATTTGAAAAGTATTGCTTGGTGTTGGCGCATTCAAAAGGCTGTAAAGTAAAGTTGTGTGTGAAAAGGATGTGTACTTCAATTTGTAAAATGGGTTTAGGAGGGATTTTATGAAAAGAACTTGTTCTGAAATGCCTTTTGAAAAGTATTGCTTGGTGTTGGGGCATTCAAAAAGCTGTAAAGTAAAGTTGGGGGTGAAAAGGATGTGAACTTCAACTTGTAAAATGGGTTTAGGAAGGACATTAAGAAAATAACTTGTTCTGAAATGCCATTTGAAAAGTATTGCTTTGTGTTGGAGCATTCAAAAAGGCAGTATAGTAAAGTTGTGGGTGAAAAGGATGGGTACTTCAACTTGTAAAATGGGTTTAGGAGGGACATTAAGAAAAAAAAATTTTCTGAAATGCCTTTTGAAAAGTATTGCTTGGTGTTGGAGCATTCAAAAAACTGTAAAGTAAGGTTGTGGTGAAAAGGATGGGTACTTCAACTTTCTAAAAAGGTTTTATGAGGGACATTAAGAAAGGAACTGGTTCTGAAATGCCTTTTGAAAAGTATTGCTTGGTGTTGGGGCATTCAAAAAGCTGTAAAGTAAAGTTGTGGGTAAAAAGGATGGGAACTTCAACTTGTAATGAAATTGTTCTGAAATGACATTTGACAAGTATTGCTTGGTGTTGGAGCATTCAAAAAGGTAGTATAGTAAAGTTGTGGGTGAAAAGGATGGGTACTTCAACTTGTAAAATGGGTTTAGGAAGGACATTAAGAAAAGATATTGTTCTGAAATGCCTTTTGAAAAGTATTGCTTGGTGTTGGAGCATTCAAAAAAGCTGTAAAGTAAAGTTGTGTGTAAAAAGGATGGGTACTTCAACTGGTAAAATGGGTTTAGGAAGGACATTAAGAAAAGATATTGTTGTGAAATGCCTTTTGAAAAGTATTGCTTGGTGTTGGGGCATTCAAAAAGCTGTAAAGTAAAGTTGTGGGTAAAAAGGATGGGTACTTCAACTTGTAAAATGGGTTTAGGAAGGACATTAAGAAAAGAACTTGTTCTGAAATGCCTTTTGAAAAGTATTGCTGGGTGTTGGAGCATTCAAGAAGCAGTATAGTAAAGTTGTGGGTGAAAAGAATGGGTACTTCAACTTGTAAAATGGGTTTAGGATGGACATTATGAAAAGAACTTGTTCTGAAATGCCATTTGAAAAGTATTGCTTGGTGTTGGAGCATCCAAAAGCTGTAAAGTAAAGTTGTGGGTTAAATGGATCGGTTCTTCAACTTGTAAAATGGGTTTAGGAAGGACATTAAGAAAAGAACTTATTGTGAAATACCATTTGAAAAGTATTGCTTGGTGTTGGGGCACTCAAAAAGCTGTAAAGTAAATTTGTGGGTGAAAAGGATAGGTACTTCAACTTGTAAAATGGGTTTAGGAAGGACATTAAGAAAAGAACTTGTTCTGAAATGCCCTTTGAAAAGTATTGCTTGGTGTTGGAGCATTCAAAAAGGCAGTATAGTAAAGTTGTGGGTGAAAAGGATGGGTACTTCAATTTGTAAAATGGGTTTAGGAAGGACATTAAGAAAAGAAATTGTTCTGAAATGCCTTTTGAAAAGTATTGCTTGGTGTTGGAGCATTCAAAAAGCTGTAAAGTAAAGTTGTGGGTGAAAAGGATGGGTACTTCAACTTGTAAAATGGGTTTAGGAAGGAACATTAAGAAAAGAACTTGTTCTGAAATGCCCTTTGAAAAGTATTGCTTGGTGTTGGAGCATTCAAAAAGCTGTAAAGTAAAGTTGTGGGTGAAAGGATGGGTACTTCAATTTGTAAAATGGGTTTAGGACGGTCACTAAGAAAAGAACTTGTTCTGAAATGCCTTTTGAAAAGTATTGCTTGGTGTTGGCGCATTCAAAAGGCTGTAAAGTAAAGTTGTGGGTGAAAAGGATGGGTACTTCAATTTGTAAAATGGGTTTAGGAAGGACATTATGAAAAGAACTTGTTCTGAAATGCATTTGAAAAGTATTGCTTGGTGTTGGGCATTCAAAAAGCTGTAAAGTAAAGTTGCGGGTGAAAACGATGGGTACTTCAACTTGTAAAATTTGTTTAGGATGGACATTATGAAAAGAACTTGTTCTGAAATGCATTTGAAAAGTATTGCTTGGTGTTGGCGCATTCAAAAGGCTGTAAAGTAAAGTTGTGGGTGAAAAGGATGGGTACTTCAATTTGTAAAATGGGTTTAGGAGGGATATTATGAAAAGAACTTGTTCTGAAATGTCATTTGAAAAGTATTGCTTGGTGTTGGAGCATTCAAAAAGGCAGTATAGTAAAGTTGTGGGTGAAAAGGATGAGTACTTCAACTTGTAAAATGGGTTTAGGAGGGACATTAAGAAAAGAAATTGTTCTGAAATGCCTTGCCTTTTGAAAAGTATTGCTGGGTGTTGAAGCATTCAAGAAGCAGTATACTAAAGTTGTGGGTGAAAAGGATGGGTACTTCAACTTGTAAAATGGGTTTAGGATGGACATTATGAAAAGAACTTGTTCTGAAATGCACTTTGAATAGTATTGCTTGGTGTTGGAGCATTCAAAAGCTGTAAAGTAAAGTTGTGGGTGTAATGGATGGGTTCTTCAATTTGTAAAATAGGTTTAGGTGGTACATTAAAAAAGAACTTGTTGTGAAATGCCATTTGAAAAGTATTGCTTGGTGTTGGGGCACTCAAAAAGCTGTAAAGTAAATTTGTGGGTGAAAAGGATAGGTACTTCAACTTGTAAAAATGGGTTTAGGATGGACATTATGAAAAGAACTTGTTCTGAAATGCCCTTTGAAAAGTATTGCTTGGTGTTGGAGCATTCAAAAAGGCAGTATAGTAAAGTTGTGGGTGAAAAGGATGAGTACTTCAACTAGTAAAATGGGTTTAGGAAGGACATTAAGAAAAGAACTTGTTCTGAAATGCCCTTTGAAAAGTATTGCTTGGTGTTGGAGCATTCAAAAAGCTGTAAAGTAAAGTTGTGGGTGAAAAGGATGGGTACTTCAATTTGTAAAATGGGTTTAGGACGGTCACTAAGAAAAGAACTTGTTCTGAAATGCCTTTTGAAAAGTATTGCTTGATCTTGGGGTGTGCAAAAAGTCGTAAAGTAAAGTTGTGGGTGAGAAGGATGGGTACTTCAACTTGTAAAATGGGTTTAGGATGGACATTTAGAAAATAACTTGTTCTGAAAAGATATAATAAAGCCTTAAAAAGTATTAAAAAATGGGGAGGGGACTCTTTGGGGGCCCGGGGGGTCCAGGGGGCCCTTGGGGCCGGGTGGTCCTTTGGGAGCCCGGGGGACCTTTGGAGACCGGGGGCTTCCTTCGGGGTTGGGGTAGGGGGATTGGAGCCCTTTGGGGTTGGGTTAGGGGACCTCACGACACTGTTCAAAAAGAACTTGTGTATTATAACGACCACAGAGTTTCACCCTCAAATCCTCTTCTAAAACATCTTCTAAAATCATCTTTTAAGATGTCTCTAACTGTTTCGCCAAAATAATTCCCTAAAATGTCTAAAACGGTTTCGCCCAAATAACCCCTAAACGTAATTTCTGCGTGTTCCTTTTGTTTTTGGCATCCCTGCGCTGTCACATTTGAAATTACTAGGAAACCCTTTCCCGCGTTAATCTCTTCATCTCTAAGATCAAAATATCTCTTCCCCACCGTTAATGCGCATTTGCAAACTTCGCCCGGAAACAATTCTTCTGGAAGAACTCCAAAGACATTAATAAACTTCGCCCGGAGACAATTCTCCTTGGAAATACATCAAAGACATTAATAAACTTCGCCCGGTAACAATTCTCAGAAATTCATTTCCCCTAGGGAGGCTATGCCCATATATGGTGCCCGTCACGAGCTCATGAGGTTAGGCTAGGTTACGCAATCAATTTCTCGGAAACGTGTTCTCCCTGGGGATTCCATGGCCATATATGGTGCCCCCGTCACGACTGACAGCACAGGTGTTCTCCCTAGGGACTCTATGCCCATATATGGAGCCCTGTCGGCATTAAACTAAATTGTAGATGGCAGCAGGGGTGAGGGATGGGACCTCCTGACCCCTTTCTACTCATATGTGCCCCAGTGCATAACTTACAAAGCCTGCCCCCGGGCCTATGGGGGTTGTGTCGACACCTGAGTTTTTGTTATCTGACTTTTGAACTATTTTTAACTTAATGGCTATCTCAATATTTTTATCGGATGCATTTGGGGAAAAACGGGCGTGGGGGGGGGGGGCTAGTTGCCCTCTAGTATCTTTTGAATATCAAAAACTAAACTAGAACTTTCAATTTACAATCAAATGAGCCCTCTCTGAAGTTTTTAAGAGTATCCCTTGCATAAGAACCATATATTCCTCCAGGGCGTAACTTAAGACGCCTGCCCTCGGGCCTTGGGGGGCTGTATCGACCCAGGAGTTTTCGTTATGTGGTCTTTGAACTATAAAAAAAAGGCTATCCCAAAGTTCATATCTGATGGGTTTCACGAAAAGGGGCTTGGAGGGGGGGGGGGCTAGGTGCCCTCCAATCTCTTTTGACTATCAAAAACTGAACTAGAACTTTCAATTTCCAATCAAATGAGCCCTCTTTGAAGTTTATACGAGCAACCCTTCCATAAGAACTATATATGCCCCCAAAGCATAACTTACAACGCCCGGGCCCTGGGGGGTTCTGTCGTTTCCGAAGTTTTGTTATATGATTTTTGAGCTATTTTTAACAAAATAGCTATCTAAAAATTTTTCTCGGATGCGTTTGGGAAAAAAGGGCATGGGGGAAGGCTGGTTACCCTCTGATATCTTTTGACGCTTAAAAAGTGAACTAGAACTTTCTATTTCCAATCAAAAGAGCCCTCTATGAAGTTTTAACGAGCATTCTTTCCATAAGAACCATATATACCCCCAGAGCATAACTTATAACCCTTGCCCTGAAGACTGTGGGGGTGGTCCTGCTCAAAGAAGCTATTGAACAACCCTCTACGATGTTCCAGTGCCAAGCTATCTGTGGAAACGAAGAAAAAAAAGAAAAGAGAAAAAAAATATCCCGTTTGGGGAGAATAACGTGGTTTAAAGTCAATTTTCTTGATTTTCAAGCCAATATATTTCCCTTGCTGTTCAAGCCAAGGGACAGAAAGTTTCCTATACAGGGGTTTCGGACAAGGCGGTTCTAATGGTGTACTTTTTGTTTTGATCTGACTCCTTTGTTAGGAACTATGGGTTTTTATATTTCTTAACATTGGACGTGATCGTCTCTTACTAGGTTGCTAGCTACCGCTGCAACCCGGATTGCTAGCTACCGCTGCAACCTGGATTAAACATAATGGGCAAATGGGAGGGTGGGTGAGGGAGGGGGACTTGTTGCCCTCCAATCACTTTCGACTATTAAATAGGGCATTATTCCTTTCTATTTTCAATCGAATGAGCCCTTTTCGAAGTGCCTAAGACAACTCCTTCGATACAAAGTGCCCTGGTTTAAACAAAATAAAAAATAATACATTGTACCCAGATCGATCTTTACTGTAATTGCACTGAAAACAACATCGTCATCATTCTTAATCAAAATGGCTGTTTTTCTACAGCCTGGGGATTTTAATATTTTCATCAAGAGGCTCAAATTACTATTGTGCGTTACCGTGCAGTGATTCGAACTTACATCTTTTATATTTGAAAGAAAGTCTCTGAGCCACCGTGCTGCCGGTGACCAAAAAGGCACCAATGACTAACACCATTTATGATCGATCCTTATGTCCCACTATACAAGTTTGTATTTGTATGGGCAAGAGTTCGTTCTTTATTGTAAAATTTGTACCCGTGTTCTTTATAAGTTTCGTTGTCTCGTTTCCTTTCGCTTCTAAACCTTCTTTGAAAGTGCTCGGGGAAGAGTTGAAATTTTTTCAACAATGGCTTGTCTTAGTCTTTCAAAATCTTTTGAGTAGTCCATTGGTAATGCTTTATATGCAAGTTGTGCTTTGTAGTTAAGGAGGGGCTGTATTCTTGTCACCCAATTTTCTCTCGGTAATCCGCTTAATTTCGCCGTTTTTTCAAAATTGTATATGTATAAATGTACATCTTCATTTTCTTTCATTGGTTGAAGGTTTACTGCCTGCATTATATCTATTGTAGACGATTTCTGAGGCTCTTGATAATTTCTCCCTGCAATCATTTCCATTATGTATTTTCTTTCCTCTCTGTCTGCCTCCTCATTTTTTTCTTTGGCTACTCTATCTCTTTCTCTTTGTTCTCTATCTTCCTCCTCCTTTCGTTCTCTTTCTTGTCTATCTTTCTCTCTTTATTTTCTATCTTCCTCCTCTTTTCGTTCTCTTTCTTGTCTATCTTTCTCCTTTCTTTTCTATCTTCCTCCTCTTTTCGTACTCTGGCTAATCTTTCAGTCTCTATGAAATTTAAAAGCTGTTGTGTCTTATCTATTTGAGTGCTTTTTCGTGAGCTCCTGCTGGAAATTGAACTTCTACTACTCCTGCTACTTGGCCTACTCTGAATCTCACTGTCTTTATATTCTCTTGATTCATTTTCTGAGTCTGCTCGTTGTGTAATATTTTCTTCTCCCCGCAACTCCCCTACTTTTTGTACTTTCTCTGAAGGGTGAGTTTGTTTTGTTATACCCGTTCTTTCATGCAATGATTTTTCCTCATGTATTATTGCCACTGTTTCTTTTGTTCGGGTTTCTCTATCTGCGAGTAATTCTTTCTGCATTTGTCTTAGACTTTTCTCTTCTTCTCTGGTTCGTACCGGAGATCGCTCTATTACTGATTTTGTTTTGAAGATTTCCTCTTCACGCGTCCCAGAAATGTCTATTTCACCTGTTGAGTGATATATGGTTCTATTTGATGGTGTTTTTCTTATGGTATTTCCAGCGGGAGTCGCATACAATTGTGTGTCTTTATCCGATTTTTGTTTTACCGCGGTAGATCTTGTCTGAATTCTTCGTTTGCCCGCCATTATTTTAAGGTTTACTTAACGTCTTTCGTTCAAATGAAAATCCTTTTATCAATGTCTCTTTTTATCCTTTCATGAAAAATTATTTCCTTTTAATTTGCCGATTATACGTGAGTGGCGCAGCCTCCCTTTTCTCACAAGTTAATTATTCGCGTGATCTATTGATTCTTAAATTTTATTACCTATTATTATCCGACTAGGCACAGCTCAGATAAAAAAAATTCTCTTTGCTATTTTTTATATATGCATCCACAATAGGCTACTTTCTAGGCAAAATTAACCCGTCTCTTCGGAAACGCGGAATTCTTTTATTATCAGATTTACTGATAGGGCCTTAAATTGCTGCCACCACCTATTGGAGGTTTAACGCACGGGGGTCACCACTTTTAAAGGCAAAAATGGCGCAAAGGGGTTGCTATGCCACTTACTGTAGGGGGAGATCCCTCGTCGGCTCAAAATAGTGCGATTTCCGCGGTTACTCCAACGGTTCCGTACCTTCTAGCGTGATTGAATGGTCCAGGGCCACTTTTAAAAGCCAAGGGTTACTGATAAGATTTCTAACTATCTCTTTAGACTCGACCTAGGCTGAAAAGTTAAAAGAATATATAGTATAAAAAAGTTTTACTGTATTCAATTCCCGCTGTATAAGAACTGAACTTAAAAAGGGAATTCTTTCTCCCAGCCCGCTCCGCTAGCCGCGTGTCTGCGACATGGGGTACGGGTGGTAAATGAATTTTTCCAGCCAATCCTAGGACTTACTAACTTACTGGTCAACCTCCCTAACTGCGAAATTTCTTACCTCGTGGTCTATTAAGCAACTACGCAATTAAGAGGACCCAAAAGGGCGTCACAAAATAAAAGGAAAATTATTAATTATTACTCGGGGAAGGAAAATAATTAAGGGGCCAAAAGAAAGGAATCTGGGAGGGGACATTTATCTAAACAAACTGGGACCAAGGGTTCCAACATCCTTTATGATTAACTTTATTTATCTTTTATGTAAATTTGTTAAAACCCCCTAAAACTTCTGCATTTTACATAATAATGGATAACTATATAAAAACCTAATTGACAAATACTATTTATGATGAATTATATCCATCCTTTATTTATTCTCTGAAAATTTTTTAAAATTTTCTTTACCTTGCTGTTGTAGCAACGTATCATAGCTGAAACATCGATCCTTAATGTGATCTAGCTAAAATAATGAAGATAATATGAATGAACCACAGGGTTCAGTTTCTTTTGACTTGAGTTCGTTTTTTAACTATAAATACAAACAGGAAAAAGCCTACGGCTTTTTCTTCTTTTGAATAGTAAGAGACGAAACTCAAACAATCAAGTAGCTAACTAAGACCAATGTATTGAATGGTTTGTTATTTCAGTGATTTACTAACATACTCTTTATTATAACTATATAATTTAGTATAGGCAAGAGGTCGTTCTTTATTATAAGTTTGTTCTAAATCATTAGTCTTACAAACATATATACTAATAACCCTAACAGGCTCGTTTTCGCCATAACTAAAAAACATTGCTTTTCCTTCGCTGCTGATAGGTATGCTTGTATATATATTTTTATTACTGCTACATAAACTGCAATTGCTCCTTCCAAAATTATTATACGAATTTTCTAAGAAGTACGCCTCTGTATATTCACTGTGTTGTCGAACATTTTCCATTGCATCTATAAACTGTTCCGCAGTTGCCAGTCCATACCTTGGAAGCTTTTCATTAAACTGACAACATTTCTTTTGGATATTACTATGAAGCTTTGCCAAAGCATTTCTAGCCGACTTTTCAACAGCATCCGCTCTTTCAAAGAGAATTTTAATCTGTAATTTTGAATACTTTTCGTGATCCCGATAAAACATGCGTAAAATGTTTCTCAATTTACAAAGATGAGCCTGCATTTTTGCCATCTTCTTGTATTTCTGAATGTAATTTTTCCCTTTGTCCTTATGCGTTCTTCGGTACAACCTCGCAGAGAATTGAATTTTTTCATTATAGCTTTTGTCACCCCAGTATCTACCCATTATTCTGGTAGCAACTTTTTTCTTATGTTTGTTTCGGTAATCTATATCATTATCATACCGTTCCTTGCTCTTTTGTCTAGCCTGCTCAATTGTTGCTTCTCTGTAATCTTCATCATTACCATACCGTTCCTTGATCTTTTGTTTGGCTGTCTCAATTTTTGCATGTCTATAAACTACATCATTGTGATAACACATCTTGCTGTTTTGTTTTGCTCTCTCAATTATTACTTCTCGATACGCCTGGTCTGTTGAATACTTTTGTTTTGCTCTCTCAATTATTACTTCTCGATACGCCTGGTCGGTTGAATACCTTTGCTTTTTTCTTTTCAAGTTACTATCTCTGTTGTTTGTTTAGTACTGTTTTTTCAACTTGCGTATAGCTTGCTTTGATCTAACCACTATGTATTCATGAATGAGACCATTTACAGTTTTGACGTTTCTTATATAGTAATTATGACGTCACGGCGTAATGATTTTATTTCATGACGTCATGGCGTAATGGTATTATTTCATGACGTCTTCAGAAACAACAATATAATTTCGTGTCTTTCTATTCACGTCATAGCTCTAATATAAAACTATGATGACATTCATTATTTATCTAGTAGGGTTTCAGACAAGGTAATTCTAATGATGTACTTTTGTTTTGATCTGACTCTATTTTTAGGAGTTTTGGGTTTTTATATTTCTTAGCATTGGACTGATCGTCTCTTACTAGGTTGCTAGCTACCGCTGCAACCCGGAAAACTGGAAAATATTACAAACAGGAAAAAGCCTACGGCTTTTTCTTCTTTGAAATAGTAAGAGACGAACCTCAAACGATCAAGTAGCTAACTAAGTCCAATGCATGCATAACTTTTAATTCCATTGATTGTCTTTTAATGTAACACATCAGTTACTATGGGAGAGAGATCGTTCTTTAGTGTAAAAAAAAAAAGAAAAAAAATATGCCGTTTGTGGAGAATAACGTGGTTAAAGTCAATTTTCTTGATTTTCAAGCCAATATATTTGCCTTGCTGTTCAAGCCAAAGGACAGAAAGTTTCCTATACAGGGGTTTCGGACAAGGCGGTTCTAATGGTGTACTTTTTGTTTTGATCTGACTCCTTTTTTAGGAGCTACATTACCATGAACTGTTTGATTGCTTCAAAATTCAAATATCTTCGAAAAGACTGCAGTATGAAAATACATCAAAAATGCAATTTTTTTGACAAAATTGATTCTACTTTAAAAAGTATTTTATTTTCAATTACAAAAGGCACTAGATGTAGCAATTTCCTGCAAAATGAGCTATTATACAGCTCTCTATGATTTTCAATGCCCAGCTAGCTGAGGAGGAAGAAAAAGTGGAAAGAAAAAATATCCCGTTTGTGGAGAACGACGTGGTTAAAGTTAATTTTCTTGATTTTCAAGCCAATATATTTTCTTTGTAATTCAAGCCAAAGGGCGGTAAGTTTCCTTTATAGGGTTTTCGGACAAGGCGGTTCTAATGGTGTACTTTTTGTTTTGATCTGACTCGTTTTTTTAGGAGTTAGGGGGTTTTATATTTATTAACATTGGGCGTGATCGTCTCTTACTAGGTTGCTAGCTACCGCTGTAACCCAGATTGTTATTCAAATGATTGTCTTTTAGTGTAATTTTATTACTACAGTTACTATGGGATACAGTTCGTTCCTTAATGTAATTTTCACCCCATTAATTTCCTTTAAAATGAGCCATTGAACAACTCTCTACGATGTTCCAGTGCCAAGCTATCTGTTGAATTACTAACCTATACTATAATTAAGTGGCGTATAAAATTTAGTATAGGCAAGGGGTCGTTCTTTATTATAATGCTTTAGGAGCTATGGGTTTTTATATTTCTTAACATTGGACGTGATCGTCTCTTACTAGGTTGCTAGCTACCGCTGCAACCCGGATGGACTAAGGTTCGTTCTTTCATGTAAAACTAGCAAAACATGTTTTAAGCCTGATGAAGATTTAACTAATGTGTCAAAAGTAAGGTTGCAAGTCGACGATTTTGTTTTGGCCGTATTATAATTGGTATGGTGAAATAATAATACGCATATGGCTCTTAAATCATACTTCTTTATGGTTCAATATGGTCTAGTGGCTAGGATAGTTAACTTTCACTTAACAGGCTCGGGTTCGATTCCCGGGGTGGGAAAATTTTTAACTCTATAATCTTCGAACATTTGAACCTTTTATAATTTATAATGATGCATAATATAAATACTGTAATCTTAACTATAGTGAAGTTGCGTATGCAAGTTAGTATAGGGAAGAGTTCGATCTTTATTATAATTCTCTGTAATCTTCATCATTACCATACCGTTCCTTGATCTTTTGTTTGGCTGTCTGAATTTTTGCATGTCTATAATCTTCATCATTGTGATAACACATCTTGCTGTTTTGTTTGATTACTTCTCGATACGCCTGGTCGGTTGAATACCTTTGTTTTGCTCTCTCAATTATTACTTCTCGATACACCTGGTCGGTTGAATACCTTTGCTTTTTTTCTTTTCAAGTTACTATCTCTGTTGTTTGTGTAGTACTCTTTCTTCAACTTGCGTATAGCCTGCTTTGATCTAACCATTATTCTAATCAAGAATGAGAGAATTTTCAGTTTTTTCTTTCCTTATATACTAATTATGACGTCACTCTATTCACGTCATAGCTCTAATATAAAACTATGATGACGTTCATTATTTATCTAGTAGGGTTTCAGACAAGGTATTTCTAATGATGTATTTAATGTTAATGATGTGTAATATAAATACTGTAATCTTCACTATAGTGAAGTTGCCCATGCAAGTTAGTATAGGGAAGAGTTCGATCTTTATTATAATTTAATGTAAAATTCATTATTTATCTAGTAGGGTTTCAGACAAGGTATTTCTAATGATGTACTTTTGTTTTGATCTGACTCTATTTTTAGGAGTTTTGGGTTTTTATATTTCTTAGCATTGGACTGATCGTCTATTACTAGGTTGCTAGCTACTGCTGCAACCCAAATTCACATATATATTTATTTATGAGAGGCAGCCTGGCCGAGTGGTCCAAGGCACTGGGTGTTAGCCACCAGTCTCTTCGGAGGCGTGGGTTCACATCTTACTGCTGGTATACGATTATGTTTGAAAGACTGCAGTGGAACTGACTCCTTTGGAACTATGGGTTTCTATATTTCTTAACATTTGACGTGATCGTCTCTTACTAGGTTGCTAGCTACTGCTGCAACCCAGATTCACATATATAGTTATGAGAGGCAGCCTGGCCGAGTGGTCAAAGGCGATCGTGTTAGCCACCAGTCTCTTCGGAGGTGTGGATTCAGGTCTTACCGCTGGTAAATGATTATGGTTTATGTACAAAAATCAAATATTTTTGAAAAGACTGCAGTATGAAAGACATCAAAAATGCAGTTTTAGTGGAAAAATCTATTCTCTTTTATAAATAAATTATTTTAGTTACAAAATATTTTCAACCCAATTAATTTGAATTAAAATGAGCCATTGAACAACTCTCTACGATGTTTGCAGTGCCAAGCTATTTGTGGAAAAGAAAAAAAAAAAGAGAAAAAAAATATCCCGTTTAGGCAGAATGTTGTAGTAGCTGCCACTTTTCTTGATTTTCAAGCCAATATATTTCCCTTGCTGTTCAAGCCAAGGGACAGAAAGTTTTCTATATAGGGGTTTCGGACAAGGCGGTTCTTATGGTGTACTTTTTGTTTTGATCTGACTCCTTTTTTAGGAGCTATGGGTTTTTATATTTCTTAACATTGGACTTGATCGTCTCTAACTAGGTTGCTAGCTACCGCTGCAACCCGGATTTATACTTTATCAAAATTTCCTTTTTTAGAGTTTTAGTTATAATTGAGACGGGTCGCTCTTACATAACAGGTCACTACCACGAACTGTTTGATTACTGTGGACTAAAGTTCGTTCCTTAATGTAATAATAATTTTAGCGATTAAGCCAAAAAAGAAAATTTTGGTTCCAGGAGTTTCGGTTACTATTGAGACAAGTAGCTATTATTACAATAGAGTTCATTACCATGAACTGTTTTATTGCTTCAAAATTCAAATATCTTTGAAAAGACTAAAAAATTCACATATATTTAGTTATGAGAGGCAGATTGGCCGAGGGGTCTAAGGCGCTGGTGTTAGCCACCAGTCTCTTCGGAGGCATGGGTTTAAATCTTACCGCTGGTATACGATTATGATTTATGTACAAAAATCGAATATCTTTGAAAGATTGCTGTATGAAAAGACATCAAAAATGCAGTTTTTTAATTGAAAAATTTATAGATACGAAGCCGGATCTATAATTTTAATTTTTGATTTAATTTTTTAATTCAACATTTATGATAATCTATATCGGTCCTTTATGTATTCTTAATTGTACCTTACTGTATTACAAACAGGAAAAAGCCTATGGCTTTTTCTTAATTGGAATAGTAAGATAAGACCTGGCTACAACCTACACTTATGACATCATTGATCTATCTTTAATGTTGATTATAATCTTATTTTAGTTACTATGTGCTGGAGGTTGGTTCTTTACTGTAATTTACTATAACAACCAGGATGACGTCAGTTACAACTTGGAATTCGTTTTATGCTATATCATTACAAACAGGAAAAAGCCTACGGCTTTTTCTTCTTTGAAATAGTAAGAGACGAACCACAAGTAACTACCCCTGAAACCACCATATATTATTTACTATGCATAAGCGATCGTTCTTTACTGCAAAAAACATATTTAAAACTTTTAGTTACTATATGCTTCGGTTTGTCTTTCACTTGATTGCAGCTGTAGCTACAACTATCATTTAGAGCTCGTTCTTTACTGTATAAAAATACTAAACTTTTCAGTTAGTAAAGCCTGAAGTTCATCCTTTATTATAAAATAAATTACAAACAGGAAAAAGCCTACGGCTTTTTCTTCTTTGGAATAGTAAGAGACGATCCTCAAATAATCAGGCAGCTAATTATGTTTATAATTTGTTTTTTAACATAAACTTCATTAATCGGATATTTTAATATATCCTATATGGTCTAGAGGTTGGGATAGCTGTCACCCAGCAGGCTTGAGTTCAATTTCCGTACGGGAAATTTTTACTTATGATGATTTCTTAAGGAACATAATTAAAATTTCTTAATGTAATAAAAATAATTTGTTTTAATTACAAAAGGTTTTTAACCCAATTAATTTCCTTTAAAATGAGCCATTGAACAACTCTCTACGATGTTCCAGTGCCATGCTATCTGTTGAATTACTAACCTATACTATAATTAAGTGGCGTATAAAATTTAGTATAGGCAAGAGGTCGTTCTTTATTATAAAAAAATTTTAAATAAAATAATTTTATTTAACTGCAAAGTGCAAAAATATTTATGGTGTCTGATCACTAATTTCCATTTTTTAATTCAAACCAGAAAAAAACACAAAATTATAAAATTAGTTTGGTTTTCCTTTTGCTTCAATTAACTCGCTACGCCATTTTTTTACGCCATTAATTTTATATTATCTTAGTTCAAAGTTATTATTGCATCCTGGAAACAAACCTTTTTGGCTTAATTCGTAAAGTACGTATCTCTATATTGTTGTCCTATTGTGGTCCTAATAGTGTAATTCTTGTTTTGATCTGAACCTTTTTTCAGGAGTCATGGGCTACTTTAGTTTTTACTATGGGGCGTGATCGTCTCTTAATAGTTAGCTAGCTACCGCTGCATCCCAGATTATGGGCTGGAAGTTCGTTCTTTACTGTAATCGTCTCTTACTAGGTTGCTAGCTACCGCTGCAACCCGGATAAAAAGCCTTTATTTTTCAAAGATCAGCTCCTTTTACTCCTCAACTCGCAGTAGAAAAAATTAACAGCGAAAGCGAGATTTCGTGTTGGTCTTTGAAGAAATTTTTAGGAGTTAGGGGGTTTTATATTTCTGAATATTGGACGTGATCGTCTCTTGCTAGGTGGCTAGCTATCGCTGCAACCCGGATTGCTAGCTACCGCTGCAATCTGGATGCTCGAACAATGAGTGAGGGGTTAGTGACTCAAGGTACACACCCTATGGGCATGATTTGAGTATTGCATAGGGCCGGAAAAAATACAGTTGCAACCCGATAACAAATAGGAAAATATTACAAACAGGAAAAAGCCTACGGCTTTTTCTTCTTTGAAATAGTAAGAGACGAGCAACCTGGATTGACAACCCAGATTTAGGAGTTATGGGTTTTAATATTTCTTTAAATTAGACATGATCGTCTTTTACTAGGTTGCTAGCTACTGCTGCAACCCGGTTGTCTATGCAAGTTAGTATAGGCAGGAGTTCGTTCTTTATTGTAAGGTTTCAGACAACGCGGTTCTAATGGTGTACTTTTTGTTTTGATCTGACTCCTTTTTCAGGAGCTACTTTCAGGTTTCTATATTTCTTAACATTGGACCTGATCATCTCTTACTAGGTTGCTAGCTACCGCTGCATCCCGGATCAGTTTCTTTGGGCTTGAGCTCGTTCTTTACTATGTTATTACTAACTTTTAGTCTCCTTATGGGTTTTTCTATTCATTCTTTATTTTAAACATATCGATCCTTTATGTAAATCTATAATCTTCGAACATTCGAACCTTTTATAATTTATAATGATGTGTAATATAAATACTGTAATCTTCACTATAGTGAAGTTGCCCATGCAAGTTAGTATAGGGAAGAGTTCGATCTTTATTATAATTTAATGTAAAATTCATTATTTATCTAGTAGGGTTTCAGACAAGGTATTTCTAATGATGTACTTTTGTTTTGATCTGACTCTATTTTTAGGAGTTTTGGGTTTTTATATTTCTTAGCATTGGACTGATCGTCTATTACTAGGTTGCTAGCTACTGCTGCAACCCAAATTCACATATATATTTATTTATGAGAGGCAGCCTGGCTGAGTGGTCCAAGGCACTGGTGTTAGCCACCAGTCTCTTCAGAGGCGTGGGTTCAATTCTTACCGCTGGTATACGATTATGTTTGAAAGACTGCAGTGTGAAAAGACATCAAAATGCAGTTTTTGGTGGAAAAATCCCGTTTAGTATACTGGAAACAAAGAAAAGAGAAAAAAATACCCCGTTTAGGCAGAATGTTGTAGTAGCTGCCAATTTTCTTGATTTTTTAGTACTGATTTTTAACTTGTGTGTAGCTTGCTTTGATCTAACCATTATGTATTCATGAATGAGACCATTTACAGTTTTGACGTTTCTTATATAGTAATTATGACGTCACTGCATTAAAAATACAGTTTTTATTGGAAAAATTTATTCTCTTTTAGAAATAATTTATTTTAGTTACTATAGATTTTTAACCCAATTAATTTCCTTTAAAATGAGCTATTGAACAACCCTCTACGATGTTCCAGTGCCAAGCTATCTCTGGATACAAAAAAGAAAAAAAAAAGAAAAAAATATCTCGTTTGGGGAGAATAACGTGGTTAAAGTCAATTTTCTCGATTTTCAAGCCAATATATTTCCCTTGCTGTTCAAGCCAAGGGACAGAAAGTTTCCTATACAGGGGTTTCGGACAAGGCGGTTCTAATGGTGTACTTTTTGTTTTGATCTGACTCCTTTTTTAGGAGCTATGGGTTTTTATATTTCTTAACATTGGACGTGATCGTCTCTTACTAGGTTGCTAGCTACCGCTGCAACCCGGATATATTTCCTAAAATTGGACGTGATCGTCTCTTACTAGGTTGCTAGCTACCGCAGCAACCCAAATAACTACTACATAAGATTCTCTTGACTGACACAATTTTATGATGAACTATGTTGATCCTTTATGTAAAAAATTTGGATCCCTTGGTGTACTTTTTGTTCTGATCTGACTCTTTTTTAGGAGTTATGGGGTTTTATATTTCTTAACATTGGACGTTATTGTCTCTTACTAGGTTGCTAGCTACCGCTGCAACGCGGATTAATGTAAAAACAGGAGAAAGCCTATGGCTTTTTCTTAGTTGGAATAGCAGTAGATGATGCTCGTGCTAACTTAGCTTTTAGTTACTATGTTGCCATTCGATTTTTCTTAGTTGGAATAGCAGTAGACGATGCTTGTGCTAAATTAGCTTTTAGATACTATGTGCCGTGGTTTGTTCTTTACTAGGTTTTAGCTATATTCGATGAAACTTACATAGTGCACATTTATAAAGAACTGTATCGATCCCTCGTGTATCCTACTGTTAATTTTAAAACTTCAATTAATGACGTCATAGTCCAAGTGGCAAGCACAATCGGCCTTTAACCGAAAGGTTGTAGGTTCAAAGCTACCAGAAATCATTTTCTTTTAATTTGTAATTCAGCTATCAATAAAACCATATCATTACTATATCATTAAGTATGATTAAGTTGAGTATGCAATTTAGTATAGGCAAGAGTTCGTTCTTTATTATAAAACTATTTAAAGTCTAAATAAAACTTCGATTAATTAATACTACATTAGATCCTCTTTAATGACATCGACCCTTTATGTAATCTTTTAGAAATAATTTATTTTAGTTACTATAGATTTTTAACCCTATTAATTTCCTTTAAAATGAGCTATTGAGCAACTATCTACGATGATCCAGTGCCAAGCTATCTGTGGATAAGAAAGAAAAAAAAAAATATCCCGTTTAGGCAGAATGTTGTAGTAGCTGCCACTTTTCTTGATTTTCAAGCCAATATATTTCCCTTGCTGTTCAAGCCAAGGACAGGAAGTTAACTATACAGGGGTTTCGGACAAGGTGGTTCTAATGGTGTACTTTTTGTTTTGATCTGACTCTTTTTTTAGGAGTTAGGGGTTTTTATATAACTTAGCATTGGACGTGATCGTCTCTTACTAGGTTGCTAGCTACCGCTGCAACCCGGATTGCTAACTACCGCTGCAACCCGGATTTTTACTTTGGGGCGTAATCGTATCTTACTAGGGGGCTAGCTACCACTGCAACCCGGATAGATACCCCTGGATACCACCGTATATCAGTTACTATGGGCGAGGGATCGTTCTTTACTGTAAATTGTCCTTTACTTAGTTTCAGCTTAAATTCGATGATCGAGCCTTTATGTAATTATGTACAAAAAACAAATATCTTTGAAAGACTGCAGTATGAAAAGACATCAAAAATGCAGTTTTTAATTGAAAAATTTATTCTCTCTTAGAAATAATTTATTTTAGTTACAAGAGATTTTTAACCCAATTAATTTCCTTTAAAATGAGCCATTGAACAACTTTCTACGATGTTCCAGTGCAAACCTATCTCTGGAAAACAAGAAAGAAAAAAAATATCCCGTTTAGGCAGAATGTTGTAGTAGCTGCCACTTTTCTTGATTTTCAAGCCAATATATTTCCCTTGCTGTTCAAGCCAAGGGACAGAAAGTTTCCTATACAGGGGTTTCGGACAAGGCGGTTCTACTGGTGTACTTTTTGTTTTGATCTGACTCCTTTTTTAGGAACTATGGGTTTTTATATTTCTTAACATTGGACGTGATCGTCTCTTACTAGGTTGCTAGCTACCGCTGCAACCCGGATCTTTACTATAATTACTATAGGTTATAGCTCGTTGTTTAATGCAATACTTGTCGAAAGAACGTGTATAAATATTGCATTCACTTATTACGTCACATATGGTTATCTTTTAATGTATTATTACAAACAGGAAAAAGCCTACGGCTTTTTCTTCTTTGGAATAGTAAGAGACGAACCTCAAAGAATCAGGCAGCTAACTAAGTCCAATATAAGCAATGGTTTGTTCTTCTAATGATCATCTTTTAATTTGGCGTTTTTTACTAGGTTGCTAGCTACCACTGCAACCCGGATTATGTAATTAATAGGTTGCTAGCTACCGCTGCAACCTAGATATTCTTATTTCTACTACTATGGGCTAAGGTTCGTTCTTTACTGTACTTTAAAAACTATTTTATTTTTAATTACAAAAAGCACTAGATGTAGCAATTTCCTTTAAAATGAGCTATTATACAGCTCTCTATGATTTTCCAGTGCCCAGCTAGCTGAGGAGAAAGAAAAAGATTTCAGTTAACATGGGCTAGGTGTCGTTCTTTATTATAATGATCGTCTCTTACTAGGTTGCTAGCTACCGCTGCAACCCGGATGTAACATTGATCAATCTTTAACGTAAACAAAGTCTAATGTTTGCAATGGTTTGTTATTCAAATGATCGTCCTTTAATGTAATTTCATGACGTCATGGCGTAATGATATTATTTCATGACGTCTTCAGGAATAACAACATAATGTCGTGTTTTTCTATTCACCTCATAGTTCTAACAAAACTATGAAGACATTCATTACTTATCTAGTAGGGTTTCAGACAATGTGGCTCTAATGATGTACTTTTGTTTTGATCTGACTCTATTTTTAGGAGTTCTGGGTTTTTATATTTCTTAGCATTGGGCGTGATCGTCTCTTACTAGTTTCCTAGCGACTTCTGCAACCCGGATTCACATATATAATTATGAGAGGCAGCTTGGCCGAGTGGTCTAAGGCGCTGGTGTTAGTCACCAGTCTCTTCGGAGGCACGGGTTCTAATCCTGCCGCTGGTATACGATTATGCCGTCATTGATCTATCTTTAATATGAAATATGCAGTTTTTCGTAAAAAAACTGATTCTATTTTAAAAATAATTTGTTTTAATTACAAAAGGTTATTAACCTTTTTAATTTTCTTTAAAATGAGCCATTGAACAAGTCTCTACGATATCCCAGTGCCAAGCTATCTGTGGAATTACTAACCTATACCATAATTAAGGGGCGTATAAAATTCAGTATAGGCAAGAGGTCGTTCTTTATTATAATGAACCTCAAACAATCAAGTAGCTAAGTAAATTCAATGTATACAATGTTATTCCAATTATCGTCTTTTAATGTAAACTGTAAATAATCGATTTAATATAAGTTAGAGTTTCTTTTTGTATTATTACAATACGGTGCAACCCGGATCTTCAGTTACTACGGGCTACAGATCAGTCTTTACTGTAATGCAGCCATGATACTGATGGAAATTAAATAATCCCTATTTATGTTTCAGTTAACATGGGCTAGGTGTCGTTCTTTATTGTAATGGAAACTGCAATTGGAAACTCTGCTGGGGTCATTTTTGCCACACCAGGTAAGTTCTTATGGACAGTCCGTAAATAGTCAATAAATTCAGGAGAGTACCACTCAGCACATGAAACTGTCAGAAACAAAGTCGGTGGACCCAATTGCTCAATCATTGACTTTACTTTATAGAAAGAGATTGAAAATACTGCTGAGATCCTCTGATTTTTGATTGAACAGAAAACAAAGTCGCTTCCATCTCTCCATCACGGGAATGAAGCCTGTCTATAAATTGACGAGCATTTTGATTTGGTTTCACAGTCCGCAACATATGACCAACGCTATTACACATGTAAGAGAATTCTTGCAATTGGAAGCTGTGTCGTTAGACTGTACACCGGAATGTATAAAGTGTTTAAATAATTTTGAAATGGCAATGATTCGATTTGTAATCAGTTTATCAGTTTATTTATCTAGTAGGGTTTCAGACAAGGTAATTCTAATGATGTACTTTTGTTTTGATCTGACTCTATTTTTAGGAGTTTTGTTTTATTTCTTAGCATTGGACTGATCGTCTCTTACTAGGTTGCTAGCTACTGCTGCAACCCAAATTCACATATATATTTATTTATGAGAGGCAGCCTGGCCGAGTGGTCCAAGGCACTGGTTTTAGCCACCAGTCTCTTTGGAGGCGTGGGTTCAAATCTTACCGCTGGTATACGATTATGTTTGAAAGACTGCAGTGTGAAAAGACATCGAAAATGCAGTTTTGGGTGGAAAAATTTATTCTCTTTAAGAAATAATTTATTTTAGTTACAAAAAGTTTTTAACCCAATTAATTTCCTTTAAAATGAGCTATTGAACAAACCTCTACGATGTTCCAGTGCCAAGCTATCTGTGGAAAAGAAAAAAAGAAAAAAAGAAAAAAATATCTCGTTTAGGCAGAATGTTGTAGTAGCTGCCACTTTTCTTGATTTTCAAGCCAATATATTTCCCTTGCTGTTCAAGCCAAGGGACAGAAAGTTTCCTATACAGGGGTTTCGGACAAGGCGGTTCTAATAGTGTACTTTTTGTTTTGATCTGACTCCTCTGTTAGGAACTATGGGTTTTTATATTTCTTAACATTGGACGTGATCGTCTCTTACTAGGTTGCTAGCTACCGCTGCAACCCGGATATCATTGTGATAACACATCTTGCTGTTTTGTTTGATTACTTCTCGATACGCCTGGTCGGTTGAATACCTTTGCTTTTTTTCTTTTCAAGATGTTGTCTCTTTTTTTTGTATAGTACTGGTTTTTTTTAAATTACGTATAATAACTCGCTTAGAAGGCATCTTATTACAAAACAAGAAATAATATTTTCATCTAATTAACACTTCTTATGACTCGTATCGAGTTAGTATCCATAACCTAACAAAAAGTAAAACTAATTTTTAAATTTTCAGGTATTTTTTTAGTTTGAATGAAAAGATTAAAATTATTGCTCAGATATCATAAATATTTTTACAGTTTACATAATAACTTTAGCGATTCTAAACTGAAAAACTAACTCAGTCCAATATATGCAATGGTGTGCTTTTCTAATGATCGTCCTTTAATATAAACTATGGACTAAAGTTCGTTCTTTAATGTAAAAATTCGATGATCGAGCCTTTATGTAACCCGGATTAAAAAAATATTATCATATCTTATATGTAACCTTTATTTTATAAGTCTTCGATAGCCTAATGGTAAGTATGCCCACTTGTTACCTGGGAGAAAAGGGTTCGATTCCCCGTCGGGGCGAACTTTTAATATGTTGAATTAAAAGCACTATCTTTTCAATTTAAAATTAAAAAAATAACTTGTTTATTTACATTCTAGCTTAAATAATGAAGATAATATGAATGAACCACAGTGTTCAGTTTCTTTGGACTTGAGTTCGTTTTTTAACTATAAATACAAACAGGAAAAAGCCTACGGCTTTTTCTTCTTTTATATAGTAAGAGACTAAACTCAAACAATCAAGTAGCTAACTAAGTCCAATGTATGGAATGGTTTGTTATTTCAGTGATCGTCTTTTAATGTAAAAATATAATACTGTAATCTTAACTATAGTGAAGTTGCGTATGCAAGTTAGTATAGGGAAGAGTTTGATCTTTATTATACCATTGCAACCCGGAATATATTAAAGATTTGAGTTAGTATAAGCGAGGGTTCGTTCTTTATTATAATATTTATTGTAAAAAGAAAAAAAGAAAAAAAAATATCCCGTTTAGGCAGAATGTTGTACCCGGATAATTATTAGTACACAATAGGTTTTAGATATTACGTCATGTCACTTATTACGTCATATATGGTTATTAGTAGATAATCGGTAAAATATTCGTTCTTTATTATAAAATCTTAACTATAGTTAAGTTGCCTATGCAAGTTAGTATAGGGAAGAGTTCGATCTTTATTATAAAACCCCTAAAAGTCATATAACCTTAATAAAAATAGTGGCTTATTTAGTATAGGAAAGAGTTCGTTCTTTATTATAAACCGCTGCAACCCGGATTCTTTACTGTAAATAGTTACAAAAGGTTTTTAACCCAATTAATATCCTTTAAAATGAGCTATTGAACAACCCTCTACGATGTTCCAGTGCCAAGCTATCTCTGGAAACAAAGAAAAAAAGAAAAAATATCCCGTTTAGGAAGAATGTTGTAGTAGCTGCCACTTTTCTTGATTTTCAAGCCAATATATTTCCCTTGCTGTTCAAGCCAAGGGACAGAAAGTTTCCTATACAGGGGTTCGGACAAGGCGGTTCTAATGGTGTACTTTTTGTTTTGATCTGACTCCTTTTTTAGGAACTATGGGTTTTTATATTTCTTAACATTGGACATGATCGTCTCTTACTAGATTGCTAGCTACCGCTGCAACCCGGATGTTTTGGCCTTATTATAATTGGTATGGTGAAATAATAATATGCATATGGCTCTTAAATCATACTTCTTTATGGTCCCATATGGTCTAGTGTCTAGGATAGTTAACTTTCACTTAACAGGCCCGGGTTCGATTCCCGGTGTGGGAAAATTTTTAACTCTTATAAATACTGTAATCTTAACTATAGTGAAGTTGCCTATGCAAGTTAGTATAGGGAAGAATTCGATCTTTATTATACTACCGCTGCAACCCGGATAAGATCCTCTTGACTAACACCATTTATGATCAATCCTTATGTCCCACTATACAAGTTTGTATAGGCAAGAGTTCGTTCTTTATTGTAATTCCAGTGCCAAGCTATCTGTGGAAAAGAAAGAAAAGAGAAAAAAAGAAAAAAATATCCCGTTTAGGCAGAATGTTGTAGTAGCTGCCACTTTTCTTGATTTTTAAGCCAATATATTTCCCTTGCTGTTCAAACCAAGGGACAGAAAGTTTTCTATACAGGGGTTTCGGACAAGGCGGTTCTAATGGTGTACTTTTGTTTTGATCTGACTCCTCTGTTAGGAACTATGGGTTTTTATATTTCTTAACATTGGACGTGATCGTCTCTTACTAGGTTGCTAGCTACCGCTGCAACCCGGAAAGACGAGTCTCAAAAAATCAAGTAGCCAGCTAATTCCATTGTATGCAATTGTTTGTTATTCCAATGATCGTCTTTTATCGTAATAATTGACAAATCAGTTACTATGAGCGAGAGATCGTTCTTTACTGTAATCAGTTACCACTTGGGTTTTCTTTTATGTTATATCATTACAAACAGGAAAAAGCCTACGGCTTTTTCTTCTTTTAAATAGTAAGAGACGAACCTCAAGTGTACTACCCCTGGAACCACCATTTATTAGTTACTATGGATGAGAGATCGTTCTTTACTGTAGCAACCCAGATAACCTATACTATAATTAAGTGGCGTATAATATTTAGCATAGGTAAGAGGTCGTTCTTTATTATAATCTTTCATTTGCTTAAAATCTTCAATGAAGTCTTTTGGAACCGCTGAATTGAGAGGCTGGACAGAAAAATGTTCAACCAATGTAGATTTTGCACTTTCTGTCAGTTTCTGAAGGATTGCAGCTTCCGGTATTTCAGGTAAATTATCAATACCAACCGCTTTTTCAGCAATACGGGCTTCAAGTATTTTTTTTTAAATCTTCTAGGGTGTATGCATGTATTGTTTTATAGAGACTGTTGTTCTCTCTTAACCACAACAGTGCTTCATGGACTTTTCTCAGATCTATTAGTGCAGTCCAAACATTCTTGTTGTAAGTAGGCTGACCATTGACAATGACTACAAAACTATCAATGTTAAGAAGTTTTTCAGGCTGAATATCTGCATTTGCTTGCACATCAACAGGTAGATATACTATTCTCCCCTTAAGAGCGTCAACAAGTTCTGTTCTAGGTCTCTTCAATGCAGTTACTTGCCCTAATCTGACGATCGTAAGACAAGGCATTACAAATCGAATCATTGCCATTTCAAAATTATTTAAACACTTTATACATTCCGGTGTACAGTCTATATGAAGGTTATTTAATACTGATCGGACATTCTCCTGACTTTTCAACATTTTCCCAGCACAGTAATCACAGACAAAGAATGAATCTATGACATCCTCTTTCCAACCTGTACATTGAATTAGTTCTTCTCTGTCATCTTTGGGTATGTCCTGTTGTAGGTGTTCTAAAATCGTGGCCATCATTACATCAAAACCTTTCTTATTTGAAAGGGATCTTAGACTCTTCAATTGGTATTTTGTCTTTATCTGCTCACAACTGTCACAATGCATTGTGGGGTATACATCCCTAATGTTAGCTACCTTATCAAGGCTCTCACCAAATAATTTTATTATTGTATTTTCATCCACAGAAACTCTAATATTGCCATCACCGTAAATGAAGTCTTGACTATTATTACGACAGAGTCTACTTGACACTTCTTCTATGTGATGACTTAGTTCCTTGTACGAGCCCTCGACTTTTAGTAGATTAATATGTTGTATAATCTTACATTTTGATACTGCCTTATATACGCTATTAATGAAACAGTTCAAGACAGGAAAATGTGGAGCTAGTGCCCTTAGAGAACGCAAATAGCTCTGACATCCCTCATTTGGGCTACAGTATAACGAATGCCCATGCTTTCTTGTGTCCCTGTAATTGATTTCACAATAATCCAAGCCGCCAAGGTAGAAATTAACCACTTTGTCAGTTGAAAATTTTAATGCTATATTGTTTTCAAGGATATCAAAAAGAATTTGACATAATTCAATATCCGTCGGATAGAGCTTGCAGATATCAGGGTGACATTTCCAAGTAACCTGCTGCCCAATTTTTGGTTTTGAATTTTTACTCAGATTGTTATAGGTGACTTCAGCCATCATAATTTCCTTGTCAGATCTAGTTTTAGAGCATTTTTCAATAGTTGTCTCGTACTTTTCAGGACAGTGTGTTCTACTACACAGAGAATTTTTTGCCAAATATTCAGTAGAACTAAACGAACTGTTTAAAACACAGTTAGAAATGCTTTTTTCTTGAGTCGGTGTTCCAGGAATTTGTTCTAAATCATTAGTCTTACAAACACATTTACTAATAACCCTAACAGGCTCGTTTTCGCCATAATTGAAAAACATTGCTTTTCCTTCGCTGTTGATAGGTATGCTTGTATATATATTTTTATTGCTGCTACATAAACTGCAATTGCTCCTTCCAAAATTAATATACGAATTTTCTAAGAAGTACGCCTCCGTATATTCACTGTGTTGTCGAACATTTTCCATTGCATCTATAAACTGTTCCGCAGTTGCCAATCCATACCTTGGAAGCTTTTCGTTAAACTGACAACATTTCTTTTGGATATTGCCATGAAGCTTTGCCAAAGCATTTCTAGCCGACTTTTCAACAGCATCCGCTCTTTCAAAGAGAATTTTAATCTGTAATTTCGAATACTTTTCGTGATCCCGATAAAACATGCGTAAAATGTTTCTCAATTTACAAAGATCAGCCTGCATTTTTGCCATCTTCTTGTATTTCTGAATGTAATTTTTCCCTTTGTCCTTATGCGTTCTTCGGTACAACCTCGCAGAGAATTTAATTTTTTCATTATAGCTTTTGTCACCCCAGTATCTACCCATTATTCTGGTAGCAACTTTTTTCTTATGTTTGTTTCGGTAATCTATATCGTTATCATACCGTTCCTTGCTCTTTTGTTTCGCTGTCTCAATTTTCCCTTCTCGATACCCCTGATCCGTAAGATACCTCTGTTTTGCTCTGTCATATTTCATTTTCTTAAATCCTGGATCACAAGACATCTTAGTAGCAATCCTTACGCGTGCTCGAGCTTTATTGCGTTTGGTGGCATTTTTATCTCTTTTAAATAAACTTTTCTTATATTTCAGGATGTTAGCTTTATTTTTTGTGTAGTAAAGTTTTCTATTAGTAGAAATTTGGATTGTTCTATTTTGATATTGTTTTTGGTTATTCTTTCTTTTTTTCCACTCGCGTGAGACCATATTTTTTCAAGATTTAAAATTATTAAGCACACAAAATCCCGTGTCGAGTATCTAAAACCTAGCATAAAACAAAACTAATTTAAAATTTTCAGGTATTTATCTTGTTTGAATTACAAAATTAGTATTATTGGTTAGACACCATAAATATTTTTGCAGTTTAAATAATAAGTTTAGTGATTCTGGACTGAAAACTAAAATAATTGCAATTATGAGACAATAATATGGAGATATGTACTTTACGGGTTACAGGATACAATAATAAATTTGAACTGAGATGAAAAAAAAATTTCTTCCAGGAGACAAAAAGCAAAACTAATTTTAGAATTTTCATGTATTTTTGTTGTTTAAATTAAAGAATTACTATTACTGATTAGGCATCATAAATATTTTTGCAGTTTACATAATAATTTTAGCGATTAAGCCAAAAAAGAAAATTTTGGTTCCAGGAGTTTTGGTTACTATTGAGACAAGTAGCTATTATTACTATAGAGTTCATTACATGGACTGTTTTATTGCTTCAAAATTCAAATATCTTTGAAAAGACTGCAGTATGAAAATACATCAAAAATGCAATTTTTTTGACAAAATTGATTCTACTTTAAAAAGTATTTTATTTTTAAATACAAAAGTGACTAGATGTTGCAATTTCCTTTAAAATGAGCTATTATACAGCTCTCTATGATTTTCCAGTGCCCAGCTAGCTGAGCAGAAAGAAAAAGCGGAAAGAAAAAAATATCCCGTTTGTGGAGAATAACGTGGTAAAAGTCAATTTTCTTGATTTTCAAGCCAATATATTTTCTTTGTTATTCAAGCCAAAGGGAGGTAAGTTTCCTTTATAGAGGATTCGGACAAGGCGGTTCTAATGGTGTACTTTTTGTTTTGATCTGACTCTTTTTTTAGGAGTTGGGGGGTTTTATATTTCTTGACATTGGAGGTGATCGTCTCTTACTAGGTTGCTAGCTACCGCTGCAACCCGGATTTAAAACAAAATCAGGTGAAATTAATTAGCTAATTTGACAAGACATAGGTAACTAAGGGCAAGAGTTCGTTCTTTACTATAAAATAATAATTCCAATATTCATGAATGAGACCATTTGCAGTTTTGACGTTTCTTATATAGTAATTATGACGTCACTGCATCAAAAATACAGTTTTTATTGGAAAAATTTATTCTCTTTTAGAAATAATTTATTTTAGTTACTATAGATTTTTAACCCAA
The DNA here is from genome assembly GCA_027921565.1 of Artemia sinica. Taxonomy (NCBI): domain Eukaryota; kingdom Metazoa; phylum Arthropoda; class Branchiopoda; order Anostraca; family Artemiidae; genus Artemia; species Artemia sinica. Next base: position 140,313 of record JAPEVW010000358.1, read on the forward strand.
TTAATTTCCTTTAAAATGAGCTATTGAACAACCCTCTACGATGTTCCAGTGCCAAGCTATCTGTGGAAAAGAAAAAAGAAAAAAAAAAGAAAAAAATATCCCGTTTGGGGAGAATAACGTGGTAAAAGTCAATTTTCTTGATTTTCAAGCCAATATATTTTCTTTGTTATTCAAGCCAAAGGGCGGTAAGTTTCCTTTATGGAGGATTTGGACAAGGCGGTTCTAATTGTGCACTTTTTGTTTTGATCTGACTCTTTTTTTAGGAGCTACGGGTTTTTATATTTCTTAACATTGGAGCTGATCGTCTCTTACTAGGTTGCTAGCTACCGCTGCAACCCGGATCCCGTTTGTGGAGAATAACGTGGTAAAAGTCAATTTTCTTGATTTTCAAGCCAATATATTTTCTTTGTTATTCAAGCCAAAGGGCGGTAAGTTTCCTTTATAGAGGATTCGGACAAGGCGGTTCTAATGGTGTACTTTTTGTTTTGATCTGACTCTTTTTTTAGGAGTTAGGGGTTTTATATTTCTTAACATTGGAGGTGATCGTCTCTTACTAGGTTGCTAGCTACCGCTGCAACCCGGATAAAAAGGCTAAAAAGGATTATCCTAGCTGGATATAAATACTTTCGTAAAGACAGGGATTCAAATAGGAAGGGCGGTGGTGTAGCAATTTTTGTATATGGTACTATTACTCATTTCCCTTTGCATTAATTTGCTACGACTTTGAAGTGGATGTGATTGGAGTATCTGTCAGGTTAAATTCTGGAAAAAATATCAACATTAAATCCTTTTATAGCCCACGAGGTGAAACAGATATCCTTTATATTCTTGAGAAAGAAACAATTGGAGGCAATACCCTTATTCTTGGTGATTTTAATGCTCACAGCACATTATGGGAAGTAACAACTTATGAAAATAAGGCTGGAAAAGTGTAGAGCAGCTTCTGGTAAATGATACAAGTCTTTCTCTTTTTGCACAATTTAATTTACAGAGTCGATTTGATATTTGTAATAGTAATAATTCCACTATTGATCTTCAAATTGCTGCCAGAAGTCCTTATGCAAATATTCATATTACAAAGGTCCCTGAACTACAAATAGATCATAAAGCCGTTCTCTGTTCCATAAGCAACACACAATATGTGTCAATAAATCCCAAACCAAAGTATAATAACGAAATAGCAAATTAGTCCCTTTTCTAAGATATACTAGTGTCTGAAAACTACGCAGAGGTATATAAGAATTTGGACATAAATGAAAAAGCTCAAAAATTATCATCAAGTTTGAACTCTGCTGCAGATACTGCTATTCCAAAATATAGTAAGAAGAAAAGGTTGAATCTCAAGAAATTGCCTAAGACGTGGTGGAATGATGACCGTGAATTGGCAAAACAAAGTAGGAAAAAAAACAGAAAACACTTCCAGAAACACCCCCCTTCTATCACAAATCTTGAGTATAAACATAAAATAGCAAAACTTAAAATAATATGAGAAAATAAAAAAAGGCAGCATGGGAAAGTTTTTGCTCCCGGATAGACCCCCAACTGCTGCAACTAAAATCTACCAATATATTAGCAAACTCAACGGCTATAGTAAACATATTAATGATAAAAAATATGATATATGTATCAATAACAGGTACATTTTTAGTGACGGTAAAAAAAACTGAACAGTTTGCTGAGCAATATAAAAAGAAATCATAAGACAGACCCCCAGTCGTCCGCCCTTTTGCATTCTGCCAAAATCCTGCTTACATAATTTTTCTCTTGAAAAACCTTTTCCTTTTGAAGAGATGGAGTGGGCAATTGACCTTAGCAACCAGAGATCAACTCCTGGACATGATGACATACATATGAAGTGGATTACATAAGCTCCAGAGATATTTAAATTTGCACTTCTGCACATTTGTAACCATGTGTGGACCCATTATAAGAGTCCAAGATAATGGAAAATAGCCATTGTAACCCAATCCTTAATCCTAAACAGCCGTCAAACAATATTAAATCTTACACGCCAATTTCAGTGCTAGCAACACTAGGTAAAATACTGGAGTGAATACTTTTAACTAGAATTGAATGGTTTGCAGAAATAAATAACCTCTATCCCTTGAACAAGCAGGATTTCAAAAGGGACACTTCTCACAGCACAATATTGCCTGACAATATTGCATACGTGGATGTTACATCATAGTTAATTGTTTTACCTATGCAAAGTCCTAACAACCAATTCCACCCAGCGCACGCTAGAATCCAACGATGTTATTAAGTATTACGTAGCTTCTGTTTTAGATCTTTTATTGCGCAAATGATTTCACTAAAAAGTTATCGATCCTATATTTAATAACCTATATAATGATTCCTTGTAATACTTCAGTTACTATGGACTAAAATTTGTTCTTTAACCCTCAAAAAATCAAGCAGCTAACTAAGTCCAATGTATGGAATGGTTTATTATTCTAATGATCGTCTTTTAATATAATTCTCGATTAAAAACTAAAATAAAAAAATTTGAATATTTTTCATTGGAAATATAGGACAACAATACAGAGATACGTACTTTACGGGTTAAGCCAAAAATGTTTGGTTCCCGGATACAATAATAACTTTGAACTAAGATGATATAAAATTAATGGCGTAAAAAATGGCGAGCGAGTCAGTTGAAGCAAAAGAAAAACCAAACTAATTTTAAAATTCTCAGGTTTTTTTTCTGGTTTGAATTAAAAAATGGAAATTATTGTTCAGACGCCATAAATATTTTTGTACTTCGCAGTTAAATAAAATTATTTTATATAAAATTTTCAGGAATTATTCTAGTTTCAGTTGACAAATAAAGTTTTTTCAAGGAATTGAGCAGCTAACTAAGTCCAATGTATGCAATGGTATGTTCTTCGAATGATCGTCTTTTAATTAGGTTGCTAGCTACCAAAGAAACCCAGAACTATTCAAAAAAATATTTTATCTTTAATTACAGAAGGAACTACATGTATCAAGTTACTATTGAGACGAGTCGCTCTTACTATACATACAGTTCGTTATCACGAACTGTTTGCTTTGATCTATCTATTGGTATCAAAATTTCGTTCTTTATAGTTTCGGTTACTATTGAGACAAGTAGCTATTAATATAGAGTTCATTACCATGAACTGTTTGATTGCTTGAAAATTCAAATATCTTTGAAAAGACTGCAGTATGAAAATACATCAAAAATGCAAGTTTTTTGTGACAAAATTGATTCTACTTAAAAACTATTTTATTTTTAATTGCAAAAGTGACTAGATGTAGCAATTTCCTTTAAAATGAGCCATTATATAGCTCTCTATGATTTACCAGTGCCCAGCTAGCTGAGGAGTAAAAAAAAGCGGAAAGAAAAAAAGATGCCGTTTGTGGAGAATATCGTGGTTAAAGTCAATTTTCTTGATTTTCAAGCCAATTTATTTGCTTTGTTATTCAAGCTACTATTTTTAGGATTAATGGGGTATTGTAATTTTTACTATAGAAGGTGATCGTCTCTTACTAGGTTGCTAGCTATTGTTGCAACCTAAAATAATATTTCAGTTACTATGACCTAGAGTCCGTTCTTTATTATACTCTTAGTAGGTTGCCAGCTACCGCAGCAACCCGGATTTAACAACTACACACACCCGTACGCACCTTAAAGTTACTATAGGTTAGGGTTCGTTCTTTATTGTAA